>JAPYZF010000324.1:0-147442 GCA_030523045.1 Meteorus cinctellus
CCCCCCCCCCACGTGCTAACGTGTAAAATCCAACTTTCAATTCAACATCTGTCTCGAAAAACGTCATCAACTTGTCCACAAAATTTCTTTTCAACTGAATATCATTTCCAAAAATATAAAATAAAAAATAGAAACTTTCTTCCAGCCTTTTATAAAACGCATAAACTACGTCAACGAAAATGTATTTTTAGAATATTAGAACGAAGAAAGATGAACCGATTTTTTGAAAATTTATCTCTCAACGAATCACTATTATATGTTAAAATTGCATATTGAAATTTGATCAAGTGTCGAGCACGTGTTCTCATCTGATCGGGCCATTAGGTTTATATACATATTAGTGATATGAATATACTCTAATTATTTTCACTTCATTTGGTCCAACTCCATTACATTGAGGAGAGAAAAACTTGAGAAGAAAAAAAAAAGTTACGTAATGTGGACAGACCAACACCTCTACTGCATCATTGCCCTTTCGCTTGTGAATTCCCGATTATAATATTTGACTGCAGCTTCTATATTGTTCCTATAGATATACGGAGCGTTCCTCGAAGCATGCAGGATGCCATGTAACGTACACTGTCGTTTTCCATAGCAACGCACTCTCCTTTGTTGCCTCGGACTTTCGGTACCCGCAGCAGAGCGTCACATATGTATGTGTGTTTCGTGCGTATATGTGAGAGTGTGGTCGAGAGGGATCCAGGGAGAGTAGAGAGTCAACGGCACTCAGTCACCCAACAACGCACCAAACTATATATATGTTGTATATTAAGGTAGTTCTATCGTCATATCAGCACAAACGAAGAAAAAAAAATTTACATTATTTTTACATATAACTATCGAATTTGTTTCATTATCAAATGTATAAGAGTCCATCATTAAATAAATACTTCTAAAATTAATAGAAATTACTCTGGCCAATTTCACAACCTATTATTATTCCAAATTCTTTTCATCCAAACTATTTAGAATATTAGTGGAATGAATGAAATGGCGAATTCGTTGATCATCACTATTAAATAGTACAAAATTCACCTGGATCATAAACGTTGGAACCAAAACTTGTTTCACTTCTAATTGTTAATTGATTTATCCCCCATCATCTTATTTATCAATAATAAAATGTTTACCATCAGTTGAGCAACGCTGTGATACTGACAAAATACAACAGTCCTGCACAATAGAACTACCTCAACAAATTTATTCTTCCACCCATTTCCTTGATCAAAATTTGTCTTTTCACATCAACGATTTTTATCATAGAATATTATAGAATTTGAAATGATGAATAATAATAGTATTTCATTGAAATATAATTTAAACTCGACTTCATTGCATATATATATAGAAGCTCTACAGTAACGTAGCCATGTAATCAGCCTATAATATGTATAAGGGATAGAGAGCTGCGACGAGAGAGTGGTATTGGCCACGTTAGAGTTGCGCAGTTGTGAACGCAAAGGCACGCGGGGATGGTGCGCGAAATTTATTCGCGTCCTGGCTTCTGCACGAAGGCGTTTACCCACGAGATGCCGCAGCAAACTCCTCTCCACTTCTGTTCCTCACTCTTTCTCTCTTTATTTCTATCTCTGTCTTTCACATTCGCACATTGAGTCGCGCGCTAGAGCTCATGGTTCGACCCCAGACGTCCTTGATGCGACCCTCGAAACGTTCCGGGGTCGAGAAGGGGGTAATGACTAGCCCGATTGGAAGGGAAAGCAAGAGAGGAATAGAGCGAGAAAGTCCCCCAAATGAGTAACCCATGAAAAGTTGAGCCCTCGAGTCTAATAACCCAAGCCCGGAGCCAACACGAACGGGCTTTTTCGCTTTATTTATTCTTCCCTTCGTTCTCGTCCAATGCACGTTGACTTTGCTATATAACAGCAGTGGCGCAAGTAGGCGGTCGATGCGGTCCATCGGACTTTAGATAAATTTCACTATATTCATAATTTCTTTTGGGTTTTTTTTCTCTTTTTTTTTCAATCTTATGTATTTTAGAATGAAATGATTCGGGATTTTAGTTGGATGCTATTTATGCTTACAATGGCGCAGGTGTGTTGAGAAGATTGTATTTTCGGCTGAGTGGAACCCTGCATTTCAGTCATGGACTCATCGACGTATTTCTCGCACTTGTATAGCGTGTGTCGCCGCTGTCAAAGTAACGGCGCTCTACCCGGCTGGGTCCTGATGGCCACTCCTTCGACTTTTTTTTTCATTTAACATTTTTTTTTTTTAGGCGGATAGTGTATTGATAAAAGTAACGTTCGTGAAGACGATGGTAATACTTTTACTACACAGTTATGTAAATATGCAATACAGTTTAAACTTTTGTGTTATACACATTTTTGGGTATTGATAATGGATAAGTAATTATGTTGAGTGGTGAATCATTGAAAATTAAATACGTTAAGTATTTACGTAGATGTTAAATGGATATCTAACGAGGATGCAAAATACCATGAATATTTTCGTTATATTGGGAAACATCTGAGAAAGAAATTTGATAGAAAAGAAATATTTAATCGTATAGAAATTAGAATTGATATATGACAGATTGAAAAAGAAGTAAAATGAAATTATTCCCCAGTTTTTTCACATCTTTTAAGTTAACGTGTTGCTAACTGTTTTTGAAGGTGTGTGTACTGATGGAACCGACAGAACGAACGGACAATATATTCGCCAAAGTATATTCACCTAGCCGCAAGATTTTCTTTGATGAAAGAACATGGGCAATGTTATAAGAACAAAGAAGTGGTCAATAGACATTTCATATAGATTTTTTCTAGCTTGTCTCGTGCTCCCTCAACCGTACAGAGACATACCCAACGATCAATTCTCAAATATAAATAGATATCATTATTAACTGAAAGAGAAATAAAGTAGTAGAATGTTGAATGCGTGGCGTAGTCACGTTGAGATGTTTTTTATTTTCTCCTCTTTATTGCTTGAATAAATATTGAACAAATTTTGTATCGACGGAAATGTGGCATTTCCTTGGTATGAAGCGTTATAGCGTTACGGTAATAACGGTAACATAACCGTAAATCGTATGTCCGGGCAACGGGTCCCTCATTGCCGGACACCCTCGACTTTCGAGAGTAACATTCACCAATGTTCAATAATATTAATTCAATCATATATCACCAAGTAATTCTCTGTATATCATTCATGTGAGTTCATTTATCACAAAATCCGACACGACTAGAAATTTCACGTAACAAGTAATCTAAAATTTAATTAAAAAGAAGCAGAACTAAGTCCAATTGAATATTGAAAATGAACGTCAATATTTATTCTCTTTATTTTTTAGCCTACTACTGTTTTCCCTGTTTCACAATTCGAAAATTGATGTTTATGTCGAGATAGTCTAGTCACACAGCATGAAAAAAAAAGGGAAATTTTTTCTCCATTATAAAGTCACTGTTATTACCTCAGGATTTAATTCAGAGAACTAGACTTACTCATTAACGCATGGGAAAAGAGGGTGCTTCTAGATTTTAACCTTTGATTTCTATGACCAATTGAAGATTTATGACCAAAAACTATATAATATATGTTAGAACGATCTTAATGACCATTTAAGTGGAAAAACTGTAGTCAAAACTTAGGGGTCTTGATAATTTCATATAAAATTGGGGTCCCCATTCATATTCATGTCCACCTGGCAACGTTCACCATTATTAAATTACCATAACAGTACTGTTGAAAAATACCATATATGCGTGAGCTCATCAATTTTCAATTAATTATAATCAACAGAATGATTTTTTCAGGCTAAATAATTTGGTCTTCGATATGCCCATGAACTACAGGTCTTCAGGTCCAATTTCTCTCAAGATAATATGAGCATAGAGATAATTTTTGTGTTTATCACATTTTTTTTTGCATAAGAAATACATCTGATTATTTCTGTTTATCGAAAGAGTAAAATAATCGCATTGACATTCTGATAATTGAATGTTGTCAATGGATAGTCCGCGGTCTTCATCAAAATACAAACTTTGTTATTGAAGTTGATAACAAAAGTGAAAGTAGAGCTACCAGTCAACTTGGAATAGTTTTCTGAATAAATTATTAACATATACTTGACCTTAACTATTGATTAAATGTGCAAAGATACCCAAAACAAGTTATGTTATACTACATTGTTTTTTTATATTATTACCGAATCATTTACCATTATTGAATGATTCAAATTACTTGAACTCAATTTCTATCTTTTTATTTTTTCCTTTCACCTGGAACATTTCACTTTTCATCTCAAAATTACCAGGACTAAAACTACAATTACAATTTACGTAAAAAAGATATTTCCAAGAACTAATTCAACTAAAACTCTCTACTGAGATATGAAAACTCGTTGGATTTTCCTAACGTTGAATACAACCACTCCCCATAAATTCAAACAACACGAGAAACAAATCAATATATTCACAAAAATCTAAAGTTTCAAACCGCATAATTAATTCTCTTCAACACACCCAATTTCGTAATCATTATAACCATTGTCAGAATTATCAAATAAAACTTTTGAATCCAAAACTTAACATATATAAATAGAAATAAATGGATCGACTTAATTCATTTGATATTTCCAACACAGATCACAATGTAAACACGCTGATCTGTGACCTTATCTTACAATTCATTTTTGAGCACACGCACGAACAAAACACACATTCTATATTATTTCTTGAATGTACATTTAACGCAACCGTAAAATCACATGTACATTTTCGTTCAAAAGAGCAAATCGAGGTGAGTGAGATCTCAAGAATAAGCAGCGTCAAGGCTGTATAACCAAAAGCATCATATATACAATCCAGGCTATTCGATATATACTGAAAAATGTACGAGCGTATTTGACGAGCATCATGGTACGAAGTACGAAGAGATCCATACATAGATAGAAGCTCCTCGCACTATTGTATAGATCGAGAATACAAGTAAAGCAGAATAGAGAAATACGGCGAAGAACAGAGAGTAAGAGAAAGAGAGAAGAAAAAGGGCGCAATGTGGATTGGTGGCTTTAACCACCCTATTCAATCCCCCTTTCTCTCCACTTCATCATGCGTCTCTCACCCTCTGCATTACTTCCATCTCGACTTCGATCCGCTCGTATAGAATTCATCCCCAGAGAAACAAGGCAGCATTATACTAACCAGAAAACCTGCCCCAAGCCACCTTCAAACGATTCTTTTCCTTTTTGTCAAACTCGTATTTCATAAAATGTGACAAAAAAAAAGGGAATAAAAATAATGATAAAGAAAAAAAAAAGGGGTAGATCTTACTACGTCCCTCTATTTCACTGCGTTCGTACACAGTCATGTGCAAGCCTTCGAAATCCCCTGGCTTGTTCTCTACGTGCTCGTCATCCCACATTATCTTCATGCTCTTCATCAACATTTATGTGTATTATACATATATAAATGTGTATGTTCAGATGTACGGTGACGAAAAATTCCAAAAGCCTTTAAGCGTAAAGTACCAAAAGCGAATGTACGTAGAATTGGTAGTGTGTGGCCTTTTGTCATGGCCAGGAAATATTTATTTACGCCGCGAGCGTTTCTTTTATAATATATAATGTATGTATCCCTATATTATTCATTTAAACGCACGTATATATATACATAAGCACGAATATATATGTATAAATATGAATTCACGATATGCATTATGTGTGAACATACGGTGGAAATAAATATGCAGCAGACGGCATTAATTAGTTGTCCACCAAATGAATACAAGTTTCACGTTTTCAACCGTTACGACATGAAACTGCAAGTGTGGGCGTTGTATTTTTGACCAATTTAACAATTAAAACCGCAATTATCTGTGTAGATATATAATGGATAATTTTAATGCACAGTATATTTCAAGGTATTTAACTATTTTTATATATAGCGACGTGTCATTTATATATAGGCTGATGGAGATAACGATAATGATGACAAGCAAAAGAGGAAAAAAAAATAATAAAACACTACAGATTTCAAGCCTATAAGTTGGATAATGCCTCACTGCATGTACGTCACTGACACCGTTGGCGTTATCATGGTCAGGATGACGCACACGATCAAAAGAGAAGGAGAAAGATTGTGGAAGGAGAGATGACGAGAAAAAAAATAGGGAGGAAGTGGAGAATGAGACGAGGGAGATGTGAAGAGAATCTTTTCGTGCAGCTCCGTCTCGAAATATCACATGAGTTATTTTTTCATATAGACATCATTATTGTCAAGGTGAAATAATTTTTATTGAATTATTCGCTTTTGCAGGAATAATTGATGAAATAATCACGAAGTCATTTATATTCAATTTTGATTTTTTTTGTTATATTGGATTAAACGAGTTGTATCATCAAATTGGAATTGAACTGCAATTATTTCTTATCATTTCATACAAATTGATGAACCATCAGAGAAGAAAAAATGAACAGCTAATGATTTACACGTGAAAATTCTATTGAAAATTGACTGTTATACTTTTCTATTTGCCTTGTTTAGTAAAATATTAACCGACAACCTTGTCAGGTATAAAAATATTTTTATTTTGACTTCCAGTAAACACAAAGAACCCAATCATAATCGTTTTCATTAAACTTCCAAACCTAGACTTGTTTATTTCAGCTATTTCTAATTCAATATCCATTTTTCTCACCTAAAATTTAACCATTTATTTCCCCATGAGCTACAAAAGCACACACCAAAATAAAATACATAAAGTGTATTTTCCTGTACCATAATAAGAAAATAATGGAATCATAACAACTATGTATAGTCAGAGCTTTCAGTATTTAATCCCCCTCTTTGCATGTAAACCATAATTTCTACTTAAACTTTATAAAGAAAATGTTTTCACAGAAAAAAAATTGTACGTTAACTACCATCTTCTATTTTTTTTATATATAATAAACAACTGAACTCAATCGCACACGTTTTATTTCAACATATGAATTCTATTTACTATTTATCGTCATCTCAACCGCGAACATTCGGCATCAGTAGTTTTTTCTTCACATCCTCGCCGTAAATACCCACACACACACAACACATACAAACTCAACAGTTGTTGGGCAGACGATGTGTAAGTCTCTTACCTCTATATACACAAATACATACCCAATCAGTCCACGATGTTACGCATGCGCCAATGCACGCGTGCGAAAAGAGAGAAACCCGACTACACAACCAATTTAATCTTCGAGCAAAAGAGACGCAACGATGAATTGAAATGAAAGAAAAAAACAAGAAAAACAAAAAATGAACAAATAAGTATAAAAAAAAAGGGTAGAAAGCAGTCGGGCACAAGCCAAAGGAACAGTGTGTACACACCAACATATATACAAGAATACATGTAGAGTTGAAGATGTATAGGGTAGAGAAATTAAAGGGGAAAAAAGGGATAAAAAAAAAAGGAAAAATCATGAATCGACAGGGCGATAGAGAGAATGAGATGAAGAAGTGAGTGCGAGTTGCCGATGTATTGTGCACATCCAAGTGGCACTTGTTCTTCCGCCTAATGGATTTCAGAGACGCCAAGTGAACGCGATGGAGGAGGTATATTTATATATACGTGCGTGTATATGTAAGTATCTATGTGCGAAGAAGGTGGATATATTTACGAAGGTTGGTGGAAGATCGAGGGCCTGCACGCGTCACTGTCGTCATCGGGTGACCGAGGTACCTGAGCCGTTTGAAACTGGCCCCGTGTGCGCGCGTGGGGCACAAAGAAACGAAGCGCAAGAAATGAAAGAGAGTAAGAGAGAATGGCAAGAGGGAGTAGTAAAAGAGAAAGAAAGAAAGAGAGTTGGAAGGCCTTCTCGAGTGTATTACGCCGAGCGGCCAAGCCTCACGGGCATGGATAACACAAGAGAGAAAAATGTATAAGCATATATGTGTATACATATAGATATATATGCCGGGAATAGACTTCTCCGTCCACCACCCATACGGCTCAGTTGTCATCGTTTTACTTCGTATACATACACGCACAATATATATTCCAGAATAAAACAATAAATGTGTATGTACGCCGGGGGTTATATGTGGGTAGACGCTTTTATATACTCATTGGAAACCAAACTTCTATACTTATGAGCTTATTTCATAGCAGTTCGGTCAGTTTCGAATTGTGATTGTTATACATTCTCTAAAATGATCATAAACATCACGAAAATTTGTGAGAAAAAAAAAGTAATCTATGTGTTGCAATTGTGGATTATCTAAAATTTTGGTTTAACAAACTAATCAGTTTTTCATAAACGAAATTGATCAAAAAGATTTGAAGATATCATTTTCACAATAAATAGAGTTGTAGTTGTGTTATATATACCTGAAAATAGGGTGAATTTTTTGTATGGTATTGAATCTAAAATAAATTCCCATGACATTTAGATTTTACATCTCGTTTTATAAAACTTCCAATTTTTCATACTAATAAATGAATCAATCTATAAAAATGAAAAAAACAAAAAGTCCAAGTGTGATATAGCATTCAAGTAAGTTGAATGGTTATCATGGGATCACAAAATTTTTCACTTTTTTTGCTGTTGAGAAAGTGAAACAAGAAATTATTTCGGTATGTTTCGGGGTAACGGGTGGCTGACTTGGAATGAAACACCAGCTCGTATATATATCTACATATCTCATCTCTACCTCGTGTCCTTCCTTCCTCTCCAATGTCCTCTACCTTCCATTTATATTCTATATACTTTATTTAAATATATATATATTTATATATGTATGTATGTATAGACCTATCCAACGAGTTTGGCGTATAGTACACCAACCTATGTAACCATGCACATCTCTCTCGATTCTTGCGTGCCTGGCGGAGGAGGATCCACGCGGCCCCCACGACGCCCACGGCTCCCACTTCGGCCAACTCGACGGCCAAAAGTGCAGCAATGATGCGCTGATTCCCCGAGTCGTGTGTTCTTTTCACTATACACCTCTTCGTCTACTATATCTCACTCTTTGCTCATTCTTCACCTCCTTTTTTTGCCTGAACTGCCTGCCATGCCCGCTTGCACGACTTTATTTCTTTTTCTCTTTTGGAATGATCGAAACAAGCAACTCTGCCAGCGTATACACACAAATACAACACACATCCACTATATAAAAACATACATACACACAGATAGGGGCAATGAAAGGCGGGGGGGGGGGGGATCGATGGAGTAAGGTGGCGTATACAGAGGGGAAAACGTGTGTCCCCGAGACACAGGGCCTTGCGGTATATCTCGAGACAATTTATGTTGTAAGAGGAAAAAAAAGAACGTTTAGCACACGCGATAGTTAACACTGGAAAAATATTTCAAATCCTAAATCTATGAAGCTAAACGAAAAATTGAATATTCAATACTCGCGCATATAATTCTATTTATATCCGTGCACAATTATTAAATACGTTGAGAAAAAATTTCGTCCATTCAATTGAATTCAGTTGATTCTCTGTAATTTTTTTTGCTATCCATCAATTAATGGTCACGACAACAAATGATCGCCATGCTTCAATTGAATTCAATTGATTTAACAAAATTTCCTCAGCTAAACTTGGCTGATTCAATCTTTTTCTCAATGTTATTCATAATAATAATAATAATAACAAACATATATATATATATTAATGTGAAGTGTTTCATCATCATATTTAATCACCGCTCACCTTTCACGATGCAGTAAACAAATGCGCTCTTTGGCGACCTTCAATCTCTTTGATATGATTTTCTTGAGATTTTCAATGGTATCATTGCGTTCAACGGTTAAATCAAATTGTCCACCGGTCGTGGGTGTAATTCTAATGGTAATTTCTTCAGGACCGAGTGCCGGTGGGCCCATGACAATGCAGCCACACCCCGGTGATGACGGTGAAATTGGGGTCGGCAGGGCAAAACTGCTTGCGCTCCTGGTGCCGCCGTTGCACGTTGTCAACGTGCCCATTTGTGTGCTTGGGCCAGTTGTACAATATCCAGTATCACCAATCGTTGTTGATGATAATGGCGATGATGATACGCCCGTAGATTCTGTATCATTATTATTTGTCCTGTGATTTTTATTGCTGCTATTGCTATTACTATTGCTACTGTTAGTTTTATTATTGCTGCTTCCATCCATTGCAGTTATGTCTGCTGAAGACGGTTGCTTTGAACTCCCGTCCATTGTTGGCGAATATTCTTCCTCGTGTAATCACGAGTGTCTTCACCTTAACACACCTATACGTAAACGCACACACACCACCCGCACCTTTTCACCTGTGTCTGTATTATTAGTGTGTTTATATGTGTATGTTTCTGTCTGTATGTACCTTTTGCGCCTGACGCCAATAATAAATACAACACACCCGGGTGCGCGTTTTCAACAATGAATTATATATGTGTATTGGTCGACCATTGACCAATCACAGATTGTGGCGTCAAGCTTTCTTGCCTTTTTTTTCGACAAGAAATATTTCACGGTGGGCTGCGATACATTAATATTTCGATTGCAGTCCGTTTTTTTTTTAATAATGAGTATACAGTCGACTTGATTGACCAATCAGAAATTGTGGCTTCAAGTATTTCAAGATGTATTTTTCAATGCAGAATTTAATTCTGTTTCAACGTTCGATTGTTTCTCCTGCCTTTCTTTCATTTGTTATTGTTGGTGATGGTTGGATCAAATTGCACGCTTGTAAACTTCCAATTTGGATTGTGTAAAAAGCAAAAAAAAAAAGAAAAAAAAATGTCAATTGTTGCTGTGGCTTTTGTTTCACATTTGTATTGTGATGGATACAGAAATGGACTTGTGATTGTAATGTGATATGTTAAAAATGTTGCACAAAATACGATTTTTTTGAGCTTCCTCAAGTTGAATCGATAAACTGACGAAACGATATCGAGCACTCGACCGTCACTGCGACACACCGATACACACAGTGTGCTTGGTCGTTAACACACCCCCTCGTGCTCTGTTTCTCCTTGTCCACTAATTCCAACGTTCTGTCTTTGTCGTTCTACCTTGTTTTTCTTTGCTCACTTAGATCTTGTCTTATTTCCCACCGAGCCCATCTACTCGCTCTCTCTCTTTCTTGTCTCGTTTTTGATTACTTCGATGCTACGGCGATCGTTGTCCGTCGCGCGTCCAATAAATCCCGCTACCAAACACCCACCCTTGACCGCTCGAACCCTGCGACTAGCAACCAAAAAACTCGAAGCCCCGGCCTCGGCCGGATTCCCAGACCCAGCCAAACCTGCACGAGCCACACACGAGCGACCAGCCCAAATGATACGAATTAAAAATGGCGACACACGCGCCATTGTGTTTGTAGATGTTAATGCCATCTGACGGTGAAAAGTGTTAATTTTTCGAATGTTTGGTGCATGGAAAATAGAGACAGTCTCTATTCACTATGGTTTGTACTTTGTTCATGGCGGTAGCGCAATGAGAATCAGACTGCAATTAGTCGCTGGAATTTTCTCATGAAATTGATACTATTTAATGGCGCCAAATTCAGATGTAATTATTTGGACATTTCTTCCTTAATTAACACGATATATGAGGGTGATGAATCCTGATGTATTCACAGAATAAGTTCCTCACTATTTTCCTTCATTTTGATTTGATCTCATTTGCATATGTGGTCGATTGTCGAAAAGTTCCGCAGCGCTGTCATTCAATAGCAGGAAAAGGGGAAAAATATTGAAACTCGAAATTTTATCATTCAAAATACAATATTAATATTTTAAAATAGTCTAACATCATTTTTTCTTATTTCTCTTGATATTTCTTGTGCATATTCTCCCATCTCTTTATTGCCCAGCAATCCAACGTGATAACGATTATCCTCATCCAAACACATTATACTCATGTGATCCACACACAATCGTATGATCCATTAAGAAAAAAATTGCGATAAATTTATTTAGTTAATTAATTAATTACATGAATATATTTGGCAGCTGTTCCTCGTTGGTGACCAATGCATTTCAATTGAAATTTTTCCGAAAAGGAGACACTTTTTCTGGTCAGCGTGAAAGAATTGCCAGTTTATGTATATATCATTCAACATTAATAATTACCCTATTCCGTGTGCTTTGTTGCTTTTCTATTTGTTATGAAGAAAACAAGTCTGATTATGTTCATGAATAACCATCTAGTCATCCTTGAAAACATTATTCATAAAAAAGATGTAGAATTCACATTCGAATGGTGTACTTCAATACGCGATTCTGTACATGATACCTAATTTTCCGTCTATCAGGTCTAAATTTGATTCATAACATAACTAATATAATTATATTACAAATATCGATGTATAAAATTTCAAAAATTCGAATTATATATCATATTGAAGTAAGATAATTCTTTTGTCTCCAGAAAAATATCTAATTGAATCATATATTTATACCTATGTTGTCTACCATTTTAACGGTGACTTCGAAATTGATTACCTATGAATTATTATTCCTTTTGTCCATGGTTTCGTCACTCGCAATCCCTTGTGCATTCATCCAATCCAATACTGGAAAGTTCAGATGCAAGGGACACGATGATTCATGAACCGAATTCTTCAGTGTCAGGCTCAATTGGTTTGAATTCATAAGAGCCTCGACCATCCATCAAAAGGTAATACTGAAAGTATTGAATAATGCATGAGAAAATGTCACACAGGTCAACTGATTTTCACCCAGGCTATTGGAGAAATTGTTACCTCGTGATGCTTCCATAATGACCGTCTATGGGACACGGTGAATAGTGAAATATTTGCTTGTCTGCAGTACGTATACATTGAATCTTCGACATCGACGCTCACAGCACTTGTGCATTCGTCCAATATTGCAAATTGTGGTTTGTGATAGAATAACCTAGCCATCTGATAACATCGAAAAAAGCAGAGAAGAAGAAAGTTCGGTTAGTTGAATCAATCATCATGCCCTGTTTGAAATATGACAATCAATTCTCTATTGCACTTACAGCAATTCGTTGTTTTTCGCCACCCGAAAGTACATCCATCCAATCAGCGACAGTATCCCATCCACCTTCACGTTCAAGTAAATGACCAAGTTGAACCAAATCCAAATATTTCTGTAGATCCTCATCTTTTGCGTAATTACGCCGTTGCATTTCGGCTTGTGTATGTGGATATATCACTTGATCGCGTAGTGTGCCAAGGGTCATATAAGGTCGTTGGGGAATGTAGAAGAGTTTCCCACTTGGTGGTTTGGTTACCACACCGCCCCAAACAGGCCAGAGCTATGAAATTAATTTTGATTGATAATTCAAATTGTTCAATTAAGCACAGGTGGGATTCCGTTCTTTGAATGATGATATATTGCGAATACTTACTTCACCAAGCACACGGAATAAGGAGCTCTTGCCACAACCATTCGGTCCGCAAACCAATACATTCATCCCTGACTTAACTTCAAAACTGAGTTCTCGCACTAGTACATCTCCATTTGGTGTCACTAGTGGAACACGATCAAAGCAAATAATATTGTCCTGAGCAATGATTCTGCCAGCACCAGGTTGGCCGATAAATGATGTTTTTGCATCGGTTATCATTGTTCTTTGATACTTTCCATCATTTAATTCCACAAGAACTTTTCGTATTTCTGTTACTCTTGCAGTGAAACCAGCTAATCTTGTCATTTCACGGCCAGCTAAAATCAATCTACCAATTGCCTCGGCCATTTTTACCATCATACGACCATTCTCATAATAATTTTTGAAACGATGATCCGCACTACCCGAGAGAACGGGATGATTCTTTTGAAAGAATGGAATGCTAACCGCGTAGAAGCCAACAACTGTGGCAATATCTACGAATAAAGATTGAATTTATGGAATAACATTAGCGATTATTTCTGTTGTAATGAGCCAATTTCTCAAAACCAAGTGTTGCTACTTACATTTTCCGACAAAATTATCAATAACCCCCATACCCACTTTGAATTCCAACAATCCACGAAGGTGTTTCACCTGGTTATTGATCGAGAATTAGTAATAGTCGAACACTTATTCTAGGGTTTTTAACGTGCACGAATTAATTTCGTGGTGTTGGGTCTCATGACCATACTTTACTTACAAGTTTGTGAAAACTAGCGAGTAGTGTTAGTTTTTCTCGATTATTTCCTCGATAGAATGCAATTTCTTCGGAATTCGTAATTAGTCGTGAATGAATATGACGATATTCACCCTCAAGACGTTGCTCTTTGGCTGTCATCGAAGCAATTGGTCGTCTGATGTGCGTAAGAAAACTGCCAGCTAATCCAAGATACGCTAACATCAGTAACGGCGTCTGAAATGGTATTGTTCAAGTATCAAATCCCTTTCTTCCCATGTTTATTCTTGCGATTTATGCTGTATTTCAGTATTGTGATTTATTACCCGCCCTCCAAGCGATGTTGTCAATCTATAAAGATATATGGAAATATCTAGCATTGGTTTAGCGATATTGCTGTAAAGATCTGTGCAACTATCGCAAAATTTATCAATATCAGTAGTGAGCAGTTGATCGGGATTTGCAATACGTGTATCTAAATTCGTCATTTTGTAGTAAGTAAAACCCCTAAAAAAGTAAAAAAAGAATATTAATGATCATACATTCATTTGCACCGCAGTTCAACATACTATGAATACATTCAATTAATTAACATAATGAAATTGTCATCTTTTGACCTCCCATTCATTATGGAGATGCCATTCATATGATAGTATCGGTAAAATGGCAATGAAATTATAAATTCTGAACTTTATCGTAAAAAAACCACTTGATAAAAATAAATCATAACTTACTTCAGATATTGATCCAATAAATGTCTAGTAATGTTCGTTCTCAATCTAAGTTTCATTTCACCTATTCCATATTTTAGTAAATTATTTACAATAGATACCTAGACAGACATAGTAACAAATACATAAATGAATCAAACTTCCTTTCCACATCTAAAATGAAAGAAACAGTGTAGATCCCAAAAAACTTACAACTGGTAAAGCCGCCAAAAAAGTTAACAATCGTTTTTTGAATAATGGCCCATCCATATTAACAATCGACCTGAAAGAAAATATCATTAGTCCATACACACATCTATTAATTATCAGTCACATCTAGTAAATTTCAAAAACAATCACCCTTCAATAAGGGTGCTGGTCCGAATCATCCACAAATCACATAATGATCTAGCAACGAGTGATGCTGCAACCAATAGTGCAAAGCCGGCCTCAGGTGATAATATTCCCGGAATTCCAATTGATAACAGTTGATATAACTGCTTGAAGAAGGTTGCGTCAACGTGAGCTTTCGTAGGACGTTTAGGTTTTTCCTATTACATGAAATAATGATAATATGAAGTATAAATCATTCTACAATTCCCGTCGTTTGACTTCTTTATTCTTGGTGCGTATCAAATATGTCTCGATATCAGCTACATGCTTACCTCATTAATGACATAATGTACATCGTTCGTTGGCCACAGAGTTCTGTAACATAAAAAAATTATTAATTATTATTCCTACTAATTTATTCACACAAGGGCATTTATATACAATCACCTCGATTTTACTGGCTGTTTTGTTGCTTTGCGTTTCAATAACCAAATGAATGCGCTCAATGCAAATGCACCAGCGATTTTTTGTTTCGTTACAAGCTTACTGAGTGCTGGCGCCATTTGTCTCTATTCTATTATTTATTTGAATATTGCATACGTATAAATAATTTAACGTTGCTCGGCAGTTGATGCGACTGGATGCGACCACGCACTGAATCAAATGCCAAGCTAGTGACAATGCGTGTTGGCCTGTTATGTGTCTTATATCTCGTTGTGTACTTCATGCATAGATGTACATGAATCACACACCAACACGAATGTCTTGCATGTAATTGTTTTGTGGTGGGGGATTCGTGCTCGACGTAGTTGTGGCTGGTTGTGGCCAATACAGTTGCGACCGAGTGAACTACTCTTTTTTCCCTTTTTCTTTCATAACCTCACGCTATGTTTACTTGTGTTGGTGCCATCACGTCTATATACATTGGTGTATATGGACCCAGATGAATCAGCTGTTACAATCGCGACCTTTGAGTTTATGATCATGGTGATGATTATGATAGATCATGATGACTTTTTTGTTTCAATGAACAACTGAATTAGTGTGATTCGATGTATGGTTTTTTTTTCATGTAGTCTTCTCTTTCGGAATTTTGTATAAAATTACTATCCTTGTTATTATATGTTGGGACGGTTTCTCTTAGGATAGGAGTATCATATCAACATTCATATTTGGCGCCATTTTTCTCTTTACCAATCGTTGAAGAGTGCGTAGCGATACGTTGCTGCTGGAATATTCTGTGATTAATAACGAAATCAAGTATTTCGTTTCATCGGCCACGAACGTGAAATATCCACACGAATACATTACATATGAAATATGACTTCATTTATTTATGTTTAGGTTATGTTATCAGTTGTATCTGAATATCTGGAATGATTCTGTCGTTGAGATATGCGATGATAGATGGTTGTGACGATTTGAACTATGCCATCGTTGATAGAATTTGAAGGTCAGCGACAATTATGACTAGAACTACTATGAGCGATTTTTAATTTATTATAAGTTCTACAATTTGTGGAACTACCCTGATTAGAAACTATCGAGAAGTTAAGATCAAATTCAAAAGTTATGACAAACAGGGTAATGAGGAGGGTCCAGATTGATTCAATGAATTATCTTTGCTATGGAATCGATGTCGAGAGCTCCAATATATATTAAAGTACATGACATTCGAGTATTTAATGTTTAGTACGAAATTCTGTTGTATTTTTTTTTTCGTTGTAGTTTTCATCTTTAGTATCCACAAAGTGCAAATGCAACAACGGACTTTCCATGTTAAAAATGAGAAAATTGATTTACATGAGTCAAGGAATTGCTATTCCATTGCCAATGATTGCAGTAGTTCATCCGTATTTCATTATCAGATATTCTATTTTCGTGAGAAATCTGAAATTGGAGTATTATTCGGAGTGAATGAATGAAACTTGAAGTATAAGTTATTTTTGTATTCAATTTTGCATATCCTCATCTTAATCGATATCAATAAACATTAAATAACCATAATCAATCATTCCAGCCCCACTAATTATCGCAAAAGTGGAGATGACTCATTATGTTGAATAGAGTAAATAAGAACTTCATTTATCTTTCGATTTTTGAACTTTTTTTTAAGGCAGAAGTATTCCAACCAACCACGTCCCACACTATAAAAACATAAAGACTAATGTTTTATACATTGAGTTTCCTTGCTATGATTTTATTTTGAAGTTTTCTTAAACAAGTCATTTCGGTTTTGGAAGCAATTTTGTTTTGCTCCAAGAATTGGATAACATGAGTTATTCCTAACTCAGCATCTTCAACCGTCACTGGAGCTTTTTCCGGCATAGATTCTTCGGAGTCTGCAAAGTAAATATTATAAAAGAAAACATATTGCTATTGAATCACTCATTAGTAGGGCTACATGCAAATGTTGATGGCTATGTTAATGTTTACCTTCTAAATCAACGTCACCGTTTTCGCGCTTGCATGATCTTGTGGATCCGTCTATTAGAGATTCTTCCGAAAGACAATCTTCGTCATTAATCAACCAATCTTTCACCGTCTCTGCCCTTACATCCCTATAATCATCTAAACGTCGAAGAATTTTTACAATAGAATCGGTCATGATTTCTTGCGATGATTCAAGTTTAACGATGGACGAGGATTCTGACAATAAAGAATTCCAACTTTTTGATATGCTCATTGGGGATACACCGTCCCACGCTTCACTGAGCCAGAATATCACATCTTTCGTCGTGATAGATTTCAATTTATCAATCACAGATACATTTTCTACTTGGCTATTCAGGATTGAAGTGGAAAACCACCACCTATAACGTTTCTTTAAATTCGCTATTATGCCGTGACTCATTGGTTGGATCAAACTCGCAACTTCTGACGGTAAAAATACAACCATAAAGTCACCAACACTCAAAACTTCCGATGCTGGATGTGATGGTGCATTGCTCAAAAGAAGCACTGCTTTCAGAGGCAATCCTTTATATTGTAAAAATTGCGTGACTTGTGGAATAAATTCGTCGTGCATCCAATTTTCAAATATTTCACGGCTCATCATTGCCTTCTTTTGAGAAGCATACCAAACCGGAAGATCATCTCTTGAAACATTCTTCAAAGACTGTGGCTCAGCTGATGATCCAACTACAAGCAGTGGCAGCTTTAATGAACCATCAGCATTACAGCAAGGCAAAACTGTGACACGATCTTTATTTGTTTTGAGCATAGGAACTTCTTTCCCGGTTTTACTTGTAGGTAATTCATTTGGCATCGATTTAAAGTTAAGAATAGTCTCATCAGCATTGAATATTTGACATCGCTTGAGATTTTCAATCTCAATCCAATTCTCAAAATTCGTCTTGAAGTCTTCGGCTGCTGACGTATTAACTGATTCTTTTTCTTCTAGTTTCCATGATAGATGAATCCCATATTTCATTTTCCATTTGTTCAACCATCCCTCACTTGCCATAAATCTTTCTGATCCTCCCAACTTTTCATGGAGTTCTAATGCTTTTACTGCAACAACAAATCAATCGAAAGTTGTACAACATATATAAGCAGTATCATATGCCAAATTTACTTGAAATATGTGACTAAAAAATAAAATTCTCAACAAGTACAAAACATCACCTTTCAAACATGGACCAGAAACTGGTAAGCCCCGATTTCTCATTTCTAAAAACCATTTGTGTAGTTCACTGTTTACCTCTTCGTTAGGGGTTGATCTGATTTGTTTTGATTTTGGTCCTCGTGATCTACATTCTTCAATACTCTGTCGATCTTTTAGCCAACGGTATATATTAGTAGGAGCAAGATTATGAACATTTGCGATCATCGATACTGGCAGTCCATCGTCTACTTTTTTCAATATTTCCAATTTTTCTTCGGCTGTCAAGTGAATAGATTTTCTTTTCTTACTATCTGTGTCTGTGACTGGCTCCATTGTAGTAATAATATATATTTATTTCTTAACGCCAGTTGGGATCATGGATCATTCGCACTCACAAGGTATTTCCAAATATCAAATTCAATTACTTGTAAAATATGGAAAGATGATAAATAAAAATACATGCTATCTTATGTGCATATTGAATGGGACGTTGTTTTTGAACAACTCTCGCAACATTTATGTACAATTGTGCTGTACAGTTCAAAATCTACACGCTAGGAATGGTTGACGAGTGAACATGCTACTAGGGGGACCGATATTTGTTTAGTCCTATCCGTGTGAGGGAAAATTGTCGAATACTGAAGTGTTAAACATGGGAAGTTGATAGAGTGATTGTTGTACCAAACAAAGAGTAAACAAAATGGCGAATTGCCTATATAGATCTCATGAATGAAAGCTCAACACAGCTTGAATTAGTTCCAATTATGTCACGATAGAACCTAGACCGGGGAAAATGGCAGACGGTTTACCAGTCAATTGACTGTGATATGTATCCGTGTCATTTCGGTCATAATTCTATCACAACTACAAAAATTAGATATCAAATTGAAGTTGGATTGAACGAAAGAAATGGCCGAATCGATTCATCTTGAGTTTCTCTCGTTCCTTCTCTCGTCTGCTTCACAATTTTCTTAGGAAAATTATCTGCATACATTTGAGATCAGAGCTGTGATAAATTAATTGATGTTTTTATGGGAACAGGAATGCATTTGATGATAGAGGTTGATTGTAAAATGGTCGCTATGCCCTTTTGATTCATTTCGCTATTCTTACTTTATATAATAAGAATACTTTTTATGTAATGAGATTCGTGGAAATGGAATGCATCAGATTCATTTATGATGATGAAAGTGAAGATAGGGTTCTGTTCTTTTGGTTTTGAAGTGATCCAATCGGTGTTGAACTGATCTGCTCACGTCTGCGTTCATTGGATACAACGTAACAGTCGACTTTATCTACGCATGCGTGAATGGATCTCATTAACACTGATTGGATCATTTCAAACCGAAAAAACGCTTGGGTCCGGTTCCACGATTCTGTTCAGTCAACCAAGATCGTACATGACGGTCATTTTTCATCGACTGGTTTCAGTTTCTACCTGCTTGATAACTGCGGCGCCACAAATATTGTTGTACGAAGAAATATCAATGAACTATGAGTTTGTATTGCTCGTCAAACTGGAATTGCTAGTGCGAATATAAATGTATGTATATAATATGTTTATTTTCCGTTCGGATCCTGTGACTGTATGACGTATATACTTCATTTATATCTCTTGCAGCTGAAGGTTGAGTGCACGGGGAAGAAGTGCGCAGTTTATCTCGCACCTTTTTTCCACTTTTCTTACATGTCAAGAAAATCGGAGACGTTATCATCGTGAAGGGGTTTTGGGAACTTGGGCTTGCCCGCTGTTGGGCATTACCAGCCCAAGAATCTTCAGAAATGTCGATTCGGATGGTTGCACAACGTATCGTGCAAAATGGTCGAATTCTTATCCGTGCGCTCCGATATAACGAGCCACATTATTCACTACGAATTACAAAAAGTCACCCTAACAACATACAAGTTGGTGAAGTAGGTAAGTGTCTGATGTTTCGATTTCCGTTCATTTTTTTCAACTGTTACGTGTATTTACCTATATACTTTATTGTTGAACTTAAAATTTCGTTGATTTTGCTTTCTGATGATTTTGAGTGAAAAAAGTCGAATGATATTAACTAATTTGAAAATTTTTCAGGCAAACCCCTGAGCCAGTTGTCTCAGGGTAGCAACAATGTACCCTATAGTAGAACACTTGGTTATATTGGAGCTCAAGCACGACGTTTATTTGTTAACAATATATTGAATCGTGTAACCAACAGTCTCGCTGGTGAATTACGGAAGAAAGCAACTAATCGTCTATTAATTGGCGATTCAACGCCATTTTTCGCACTTGTTGGCGTTTCATTAGCATCTGGTACTGGTATTTTGACCAAGGATGAAGAGCTCGAGGGTGTCTGTTGGGAAATACGTGATGCTGTATCTAAATTACAATGGACGAAGCCTCAGAATGATCAGAATTATGACACAACTTATGTCAATGACACGATAAGGGGTTTGAAGGATTTTATAATTGGTCCACCCATTGCGAAAGGTTGTTCCGCAGTTGTCTATGCGGTACGTATGAGGAAACAGGCTGTGGATGATTCTGATGGTCCAGTTGTTGCAAAGAATATGGAAACGATATCGGCATTTCCGTTGGCATTGAAAATGATGTTCAACTACGATGCAGAGTCCAATGCAATGACTATACTTAAAGCAATGTATCGAGAAACTGTACCAGCAAAACAGTATCATCAGACTGAAGAGCTTGCTGATTGGGAACAACGCATGGCTAACAATAAACGTATACTCCCACCTCATCCGAATATTGTTGCTATGTACCACGTGTTTGCCGATAGAGTACCATGCCTGCCTGGCTCGTCTAGACTTTATCCAGATGCTTTGCCAGCGCGAATCAACCCTGATGGATCGGGCAGAAATATGAGTCTATTTTTGCTCATGAAAAGGTATGGAAGAATCAGATCAAAGATAACATTTTGATTTAGAAGGAAGTATGACTGCAACAAGTAATCATTGCAACTTTATCAATTCTTTCTTTCAAAGATATGACATGACTTTGAAGCAATACATGATGAATCGTGAAGTGAATATACGTGAATCCATATTATTGTTGGCACAATTATTGGAAGGTGTCTACCATATGAATTCCCATGGAATTGCACACAGGTATTATATAAATTCAACGTTTTGTTAATATATATTGGTGGAATTAAGTTTATTAACTTTGAATTTTGGATTATTTTTGTTCATTAGAGACTTGAAGAGTGATAACATTTTGCTTGATTTGTCTGAAGAGTCAGACAACTGTCCGTCATTAGTAATTACTGACTTTGGTTGCTGTTTAGCGGATAAACACCATGGTCTATATCTTCCATTCAATTCTCATGATGTTGATAAAGGTGGTAATACGGCATTAATGGCGCCAGAAGTTGTAACTGCTGAACCTGGCCCATTTACGAGTATAAATTATACGAAATCTGATCTTTGGACTGTTGGTACAATTGCGTATGAAATTTTCGGATTGGCGAATCCATTTTACGGTAGCATGAAAGTAAAATCTGCATTGAAAAATCACAGTTATGTTGATCATGAGCTTCCAGCACTACCTGAACGTGTTCCACCTGTGATCGCTGCATTGGTTGGCAATATTTTGAGCAGAAATATGTACAAGGTTTGTGCTATTTTTTATTACTCAATATAATACCAAATGTGATATTAAATCAGTGCAAAAACCCGTAAGAAATATCTTCGTACAATACTGCAATTTATTCTTGAAATTCCAAATGCAATATCCATTCATAAACGTTATTTGTTTATGTATTCATATTCGCATATATTTTTTCACAGCGTCTCAATACGGAAATGGCAGCAACAATAATGCAATTGTATCTATGGGTACCAAACTCTTGGTTATCCCAAAGGAGCAAAATACCATCCAGTAATGAAATTTTGCAATGGTTACTGTGCTTAACAACAAAAGTACTTTGTGAGGGTCGTGAAATCAAACTATCGGACTCCGATTCAGTCTCTGTTAAGAAAGTTAAACCACAACCAAATACTTATGGAAGAATGTTGTCAACTCGTTCATGTGGACGGCGCACGATGCCAGAATACCAATT
Organism: Meteorus cinctellus; assembly: GCA_030523045.1. Classification (NCBI taxonomy): domain Eukaryota; kingdom Metazoa; phylum Arthropoda; class Insecta; order Hymenoptera; family Braconidae; genus Meteorus; species Meteorus cinctellus. The sequence continues at coordinate 22,755 of JAPYZF010000324.1, forward strand.
GATTGCAAGTTTTCTTGGTAGAGTGAGTTTGTTCAATGTTAGAGAGGGGTTGCGATGGATTCACAAAAATACACCAATCGTTAGTGTTTAAAAACGAATGAGTTTGTTAGAGGGAAAACGAATAGTGTGAGTATATCGACAGTAGCCCGTGCACTTTGAAATTAAGAGGATCTCGCGTGGTGAAAAATTAAGATAATTTGCAAAATAATATTTAACATTCGCTCCTGTTTTATGTGTATTATATGGTCGTCTGTGGAATCGTGATATGAAATTTTTAAATCGAATACATACCAAATATAAAAATGTGGTAGAATCGTACTAGTGAGACCGAGGTTTTGTCGATATTTGTTAGATTCAAATTCATCTATATATAAAATTACGAAAAGAATGTTACTCTGGAAATATGTGAAACATTGAAGTTGTTAGTTATTTTTTATCAAATTTTTCTTCGATTCAGTATCCACGAATTTACTGTAATCGAAAATCAATGAGGTATGGTTACATGTAAATATGGGAAATTTCTACAGTGAGAAATTAGAAATTGCGACACATTATTCTTAATGAGTAAATTTACTTGTGGGAATAATTACTGCGACAAATTGGGAATGTTTATTGATTCGTTGATTAATATATATCAATTATCAATCACTTGATTGATTATTCATTATAGGTATGCATGAAGAAATTAATTCAGGTTACCCATGATGTCTTAACTATAACTTTGATAAAATTGTGCATTCGGATCGAAATACTTTTCGTATCTTCGTTTATGATACGACAGTTTCATTAGACAGTCATTAATTCACTCCATTTACCAACAAAAATTTATTGTAATTTGATATAATACAATCCGTATAAAACATGGGATTTATTGAGGAGATGTTGGAGCGATTACCGACGCGATACGCCACGTATAAATTTAATTATACGTTTGGATATATTGCGAATAACCAAATTTATAAAAATGTAAATACATTAATGTGTTATCAAACGTGAAATATAAGCGATATATGTTCATATACTATATGAATTGATAGAGGGAATAAAGCTTGTACATAGAATTTTGTTGAACATATTGGTGAACATATTATTTTTTGAGTTTATCATCTGTATCGTAATCTGGTGGTAGCGGTGGCTTGCCGCATGTTTGTAATTTATATTTTACGTCACTGAGACATAAATCTTTAGTATCGGCCAAATCTTCGAGAAAAAGAAGAAACTCATGGTATTCAATGGCACGTTTACGAAATTGGAAAAAACATAGGAATGCATCAGTTGTGGTTACGCGTGACATGTCAACAACTTGTGCGGAAATTAACCATTTATTAAGTTGCGAAAATGATAACGTATCGAAATCCATTACTCCAGACTCGTGGGTCCATAAACTATATGCTATATTGATAATTGCATAACATATTATCGTGGATCAGCGATAAAAATTAAATTACTGAGAATAGGACGTTCACACAAATAATTACCTTCAAACATTTCCCGCAACGGAACAACCTTTTTCTTTTTCTCTGATTTGATCATTGATGTGCCAGGATTTTCTTCCATATTTATAGACATATTTCTTTTTATGGCTACATATTCGACCAGTAACAATCATGCGTGTAACATAACAAATGAAAGTCGTGTTGATAAGTAATTGGGAATTTCGTAAATATTTACAAACGTACAACTCCGACTATTGATCGGGATAAAGTGCAGCCGACGATGGTGGAAGTGAATACAATCCAGATCATTACATCAAATCAAATATATCAATACTGAATATTTCAACTTGCTCTAGAATGTCGAAACGTGAAGTCATAATGAATGATATATTCTTTGCGTGCTTCAGTACGGAACGTCATGATGGCATGAGGAAATTGTCGTTAAATGGCAATGATTTATTTCTACGAATAGGGTTGGTATAATTAAATGAACTTATAATCCATGTGCAGATTAATTCGATCAATATTTGCGTTGGTTTTCGGTTTAGACGACGTTTGCACGATGACGATGTTGATTGTCTCTTGAACTTTCTCCGGAATAATACAGACATAGTCTCTATCAATTTGGCATACAATTCTATTCATTGTAAAGGATTCATCGATCTTATTGACTATATAATTGTAAATATACAAATATTTTCGAAGAGATTAGACAGATTTGAATCGGGACAGTGTTTTTCAGATTCATAACAATATTTTAGAATTGAATGTGCAAAATAATGACATTGGCCCCGTTGGTATTGCTAAGATGTGTGAGAATGGTGCAAGATTGCATTTGAAAATTCTCCGACTGAACGGAAACAAATTTGGATGTGAAGTAATGAGGTTTCTATAAGTAATGTATTAATGTCCTAGTTTTCAATTGACAAATGTTCTTCTTTGTGTAATGATTAAGGTTGCGAAAAACATAGCTATGATGCTTCGTGACAATTCATCTATCGAACATCTTGATATCGCTGAGGTTGATCAGACCATATCAAGCTTGATATATTTCGTCACGATTATGAAATTAGATCAAGATCAATTCAATAGTACTCTGAAGGTTTTGGATATCAGCCGACCAAACCCAGCGGGGCTGCGTAATTTTGATGGCTCTCACTTCGCTGTATTGATTGGTTCTATGCTCAAAGTACTATCACTTTCCTTATAGATCGTTTTAATATTTCCAATAGTTCAGATAAACTTTCAATTATTTATACAGACGAATAAATGCCTAAGAGAATTACATCTACAAAAATTCAGCTTCTCGTGTCATGACATAGAGTTGATGTTGCACGATGGTATATACAATAATTCTTTACTGCTACTCGATTTCAATTGTAATAATATTGGTGATTATGGGATTGAATCAATCTGTAACTGGCTTTATCGAAGACCAGCACTGGCTGGTATTATGCTTTCCCACAATATAATAACGACAACTGGTGCCAGGTAAGTAGATATTATTTGGAAATTTGCAGCGAAAAATTGAGGCCACATAAAAATAATATCATATTGCTTCAGAGCTCTAAGTTTTGCTCTGCCTTTCTCGCGAATCCGGTTGCTGGACCTTTCGCACAATAATATTGAAGATAGTGGCACAATGGATATTTTGAATACTATAAAAAAGAGCACGCGCATGCGACATTTGAGATTATTTGGTAACCAAATTGGCCATAATACGGCACAGGTACTATCTTCATATTACAGTAATACATTTTTCAATTCATTATTTGCTTCCCCATGGCTCTTCGCAGATTGTTCAACGAATGTTAGTGTCTGGTGTCTTGGTGCAAGAGCATCTCGATATAAAACCTTATTATAATGATGGAAAATATTGCGTAGTGCATCACCCAGTGGATCACTATCCAGGTGTTAATTCGATTAAAGATGCTACATAGATAATATTCAAATGATAGGCGAAAGAAGTTTGTCAAATGATTTATCACCATATCGTTATATCTACCTCTTGAGCAACAATTGATACATTTATTCAATCTTGTGTCGTCTTTTGTGTTCACGATATATATTTTCAAATAAATACTGAAAATAAGTCTTCAGGGTCGGCATTCATTATCTTCAGCGCGTGAAACGTAAAGCCTCCTGTATTGCACTGAAAACTATCGACTCGATAAAAATTATTGGTGTAATACCCATTTTTTATTAATAGGAAATTCGTCAATTTTTTTTTTTAATAAAAATGTGTCAGCGAGAATTCCTGCGCTGCAGGCTCGACAGTTTGTCGCAATTTGTGATGAAGTCATAAGCACTGTCATAATTCAACAGTTCATCTTTCAGTTCTTGCAATTTTAATATTCCGTTCTTATGTATTTTTGTTGTAACTTTCTTGTATCGAACACTTGTGATCATTTTATCTAGTGTATAATGTAACCACAATATGTTTGTGTAGGGTTCGAACAACTGCCAATTGTTACTGCGGGAATATAAAAGCTTTTAGTGATGAAGAAAGAATTGAAAATAAAAAACATAAAATTTATAAAGATTAGCTATCCACTTACCCAACTTTTGCTTTCATTAATCTATAAATTTCAAATTGATATTCACCAGCAGCGGTGAATAGTGCTGGATCTAATGCCAAGTCATTGAACATGCAACAGCCTTGGTATGACATTCTAGATAACGTGAAGTCAATAATTGCCACCTGGTATGAATTATTATTGTAATTAGAACAATCTTATACCGTAAAGAAGAAAACCAATATTCTTCTTTACATATCTGTTCGACTGCGGGAAGTAGTTACCTTGAGACCTTTACATGGGAAAGTTACTTCTTCGGTATCGAGTTTATAAGACATTTCGGTTTCATTAGTTCTCGAAATAAGAATATTTCCCCAATGTAAATCACGATGTTCAAAGTCTAATGACTTTTCTGCAACAGCTAGAGTTAATGCAGCCTGTAAAAAGGTAAAATTCTTTTCATGATATATGGCGACATTTTTATGCATGGTTGTTACTTCACCTGAACAAATGAAGAGTAGGCTTCATTAGCATTTTGGAACACAAATGCTTCAAGATCTTGGCCGCCATGACCCAGTTCCAATGCGATATAGAGTTGATCATCGGTAAACATGCTGGGACAATCGTTATCGGATGATTTTTCTTCATCATACACCCGCCAATGTTCGATGAGCTTTTGTGGATATTTTCCAATCAAACACCGTATATTTTTCACTTCAATAAATCCACTCGTTCTATATAAATTATGGAATCTCAAATCATGGAGTTCTCTGTAATATTGAATCATTCGTTAATTATGATACTTGCAGAGTGTTGTGCTCTAATTTGTTTCATGCATGGATATTCTTATCACAATAATTGCATTCATTTTCCTGATTCCCTTCCGAAAAATAGAGAAATCAGATAGATAAATTCATCTTTTCACTTTCACTTACTTAGCAATAATGATCTCGGACAATATTTCACAGAATTTTTTTTGCGGTTCACCATTAACTAATTTTTCACCTTCAATCGGAATTATTTTTATCACAGATTTTTGTTTTTTGTTCTCGAATAAAAAAACTTCGCCGTATACGCCTTCGCCAATCTTCCGGCACTGCTCTAGAAATCTGGAGATGAAAGAAATAATTGACATAAAAATAAACTTGTTATAAAGTAGACTAGAACTAAAAAACGACACAGACGATTCCGGATAACACTCTTCAAAAGGAACGTAATCTGTCTGATTGCACCGTTGTAGGACGACATTTCTGGCTGCAACAACTGATTCCGGCACAACAGTAGCAGCGTTCACATTTGAACATCGTAAGTTGTAGACGAATGTGTTTCTTGGTGCTGCATGATCATAGTTAATAAATTCATTATATGGTATCGATAAAGAAAAGTATGTCATCAATTCTCCGCTTACAAAATTGCTGTGATGTCGGTGTATTACCTATTGATATTGTTCTATTCTCCAATGTTTTGCGATTTTTACTTCTTGATATACCATAAACCTCAAGAAATGAAGTGTCTTTCATATCTTTGTCCTCAATTTTTGAATACTTTTTATCCGGCACAACACGGATTGATACTCGTCGAACAAATCGACCAGGGCTTGTAGATTCCACAGTACCAGTAATTGTTGATGATGAAATACGGGTGACATCACTTCTACGTATTCCAACCGATCCTGCATACTCATCATTTTCGTTTTCTTTATTTTTTACACAACTTTGTAGTACACCTGTAATGCCCATAAAACACATAAGTCAGTGGATTAAGGTAAACACAATTCATTACTCACCCATTTACCGATTTACAGAGATTTTTGTGTTCTTACGCGGCAGTAAAAAATGAATTCGCTAGTGTCATCATTCAGTTCATTCACAAAGATAAATATTCTGAATTGAGATGAAATATTTCTCAAGTACATTGAAAATAGATAGAAAAATAAATGATTCAATAAATTGTGTTGGTAAATATACTGATATAAAAAAAACATGCAAGTCGAGCTAATAACCACCGAATTGGAAATTTTATTTTGTTGATGACGCGCCCGATTTTATTTACTTTCAAACGAAACAAACTTCATTGTGTGTGTTTTGTTTGTTTTTTTTTCTTTAATGAACAACCGTAGGACCGTAGGAGGCGATGAAGAAATATTGAATCGGCCTCACCTTGTGATTGCATATCCAGAACATTTTTAACACTTTGCCGCCACTTTTTGCCTTTCCCTATTGATAACATTTCGATATCATCTTTGTTATTAATGTGATTCAAAATGGACAATGATCTGGCCCATGATTTCCCGGGTTTGAGGTATACTGTTTTGATCTCATCATCATTTAGGCTTTCATCGTGTGTAGTCAGGCGGTCTCTGTTTTGAGTGTGAGAACGGCTACGTCTCGAGTAAGGTCGCGCTATATTCTTCATTGGTACTGATGCTCTGCTAGATTCGTTGTATTCATCAGCATTTGATTGTTTCATCGATAATTCATTTTCTTGATGAAACATCCTGATAGATGCGCGTTTATCAAAACTTTCGGTAATCGTTCCTAACTGATGATCCCATTTCACATTTTTACCACGTCTCTTTGTGATTTTCTGTGCGTCACTCAAACGAGTCAATAAAACAATCGGTTCTGGCGGATTCGTATGATTAAGTTCATCATCAACATTTGTGACACTCAAACCACTACTATCAACATCAATAAACTTTCTATGAGATGTTTCTTTTGGATTCAGATCGAGGCTATTACTATTCGACGATGAATTTGATATATGTAACTGATAAGAGTCATCGGATGTGTCTTTATTCGATACTCCCGTACTATCTCCGGAGCTCGTACTGAGATTGGTCGAATCAACTGTATTGATTGCATCTATTGTTCGACTGATGAGTGATGTATTGGATTCCATGTCTGTAATTGAAGATAACATAGTGCCATCTTTAATATCACTGTTTATTTCATTGCTATTGATTGATGATTTTTCTATCTCGCATGCTTCTCCACAGCTTTTTCTATCAGAGATTGATTGATGAACCGAATCATCTGTTGGAAGTTTTGTTTCCTCGAACATTGAACGGGAATCGTTGTCATCGGCTGAAAAATTCAGTAGATGAATATGCTTTTCTTTCATTTCTGCCAGGTCCATCGATTTTTTACCGGTGTGCAATCCATTTGACATGCTTACGGAAGTTTCGTTGAGATCCTCAACCGAATCAATGGTATCAAACAATAATTTTGTTGATATTTCATCGTCAATGGGGGATCGCTTGGTTTTCGTTTCTGTTGATAAGGGAGTGTCGTTATGAGACTGTATTTGTCTGCTTGTGTACTTCATTGATTGCTCTGTTGATGATTTTTCGATCGGGCTATTTTCCGATCTCGTTGCATTCGTTTCATTATTAGTTGTTTTGCATATTTCACTCAGCTCGTCAATTTCTGTTGTACTTGATATACAAACTGTGCCATTAGAATCTTTATTAATTGGTGAAAATGATGGTTCCGAATTCAATGCCAGAACGCGACGATGGAAAGGCGTACTGCTCATCATCTGTGGGGTGGGCGTTAAGAGAAGTTTTGATGGCATTACAGTATTGGCATCTAAACGTGATAAAATAATACGACAGTCCCTGATATTTGTAAATTTATTGTCATGTTGATTGACTAATGGGATTCGACTATGTGTGGTATTCAGTGCCGTGTGTTCACTGTGAGTGGTATTCTGACTGTCGACAATAGATGATTGCGAATTCTTATCACTCTCGTGAACGGGCTCATTGATAATCACTCGTGTCAATTCTACAGAACAAGATTTCAATTCATTCGTTGATGGTGATGAAATAGAGCTCGGATTAGTATCTGAATCATCAGAACTTCTATGTGATGTAAGCGTTGCGTACTCTTTTGCGGCACGCCTTGTCTTACGTTGTGGTTGTAAGACCTCAGTATTAGTTCTCTTATCATTATCAAGAACTTGTAGATTATTCTGTCTCTTTCTGTTCGCCGTTGGATTTTTTTTGAGACGAATGTTGTTAACATTAACTTTTTTATCCGGGTCTGTCTTTTTTCTACGTTTTCCATTTGTTATTTTTTTTGGCGGATTTTGCGGACTCCTACCCAAGTTCTGTACCCAATTTTCATCACTCAAACTGCTTGATGAACTGCTGCTGACATACAATATCGAACTGTTCCCATTCTGATTTGATGGTACAGGCGGTAATCTGAGAAAAATAATATAAACTATAGTATTGCAAACTAACTGATAAATATAATCCGAATTACGTATTGGAGCATATGAGCAAATACTTGGCAGTTCTTGCGATGCGATCAAATGTTGATTCAAATGGATTGTTCGTGGTTGAACGGCTCTTGTTATTTGATTCCAATATATCATTATCCGAATCACTCGAATCGAATATACTAGGAAAATGACTTATATGTCTCGTAGCTGCCGGAACAGCTAGATTCTTGTTTGGATCCTTTCCATAGGTTTTGAGTGGCCTCTGAAACATCGTTCTCTCAATGTGCACAGTTCACTATCAAATCTGAAATAGATATAAATAGGTACACCATCGGATGCTATTCAATGTCATCAAATACTGCAAACGCAATTGGTATTGGACTTCAACTATGATATAATATTCTACAGTTCTACATGATAACATGAATCAAGGAATACATATAAATACCTTGACTGATTTGGTTATTTTCCTCTCAAATGTCAATTTTGTATTTTATTCAACTCCCCTTCGACGATTTATATTCTTGATGTATTATCTTGTAAACATTGAATGATTCTAACCTAAAATAAATATCATGTTATGTCGAGAATTGTTGACGATAAATGTTTTGCACACAAACATTAACAATTAGTAATAGTAATTTGTACATGCAGATTTGAAATAGCAATAATTATGCACATATAAGCAATGAAACAAAAGATATTGTGTCGAAAGATAAAATCCTAACCTCAAATGACGTCAATCATTGCGTTTAAATGTATTTAAATTCAATGGATGGATTTTTCTGATTGGGTTAGAATTGAGGTTAGGCTAGACCAAATTTGTTTACATTGAGATTATATATATATATATATATATATATATATATAAATGTGTATCATTGTTTTGAATTATGCAGGGAGCAGGGCGACACTTGTTTGATCCACATAGAATTGGAATCGTTTGTTTTTGTTTTTGTATGTAAAAATATTTATACATCATGATTTGAGGAAGTAGCAATTGAAGTGTTTGATCTATTTCATATCTTTTTGAATACTACTCCATAATCAGGGTACTGCTTTGATTAGAAGCATGTGAAACAATTCATTTCGTAGTGAAGGTCCAATATCAGTAGAATTTGGAGTATTTGAAAGCATTCAATATCATTCAAGGAGGATTTATTCCAAATTGTTTCGAATGTTACTTTATAATCAAGGTGAACATGCTTCTACTCAGTCAGATTTAGGGTTGTATCTAGATTTTGTTCGATTTATGTAGTGAATATTGACGAGTCATAATGATGAGCCAGTGAAAGGATTCTTGTTCTGGAATAGGTATGTATGGGCCTTATATAGCAATTTTATCCTTCAAGGACATTGTAGATTGTTTGATTGGATTGTATTATATGTTAAGTTGCTATGGATGATATTATAGGGGTGTGCGATGAAATTTGAACAAAACTCGAGTGATTTGGGTTGAAATTTTTCAGGGGCTTTGCAAAAATTTTAATGCTGGATCTATGGATGATTCGATGGCATTTTTTTTTTGTTTTTTTGCAATGGTTGCATCATTTTGCCTCAGCGAATCTGGTTGCTACACTGCCATAGGACTGTTATTCTGAAAATTTTTTAAGATTTATTAATATCCCATAAAATGATTGGTAAATATTGTCAGATTATGATTTCCCCGAGGCTCAAAATTTAATTCTTGAATTATAATTCAATTTTTCTCCATTTACTAAATGATTTCTCTACTTTCTCTTCTGAATTTTTCATCAAGAATCTCATCGCCCTTTGTTACTAATGTCAAGGCTGATTAGACAACGTTCATTGAACTTGTAAGTTTATATGCTGTATTGAAATTATAATTCCCAATGTTGAATCTTTCACAATATACTCCAATCAAAATGTTTATGTGTACTGTGGATAAACACAAATCATTAAAATTTTCGTTATTTTTATTTTGAAAGCAGTAGTTATCAGCACATTCCGGCAAATCATTGTGAAATACAAGACATTGAATTTAGAAAAGTCTGTGAATTTCAGCTAAACTTACTACTGTTATCTTTGAAGAAAATGCTATGTCTAGTTATATTTATTCAAACAAAAGCCATTAGATATTCAAAATCTATTAGTGCGTTACAGTAAATCATATACTTAAGTACTTATACATCATTAAACAATACATTGACTGTTGTGAAATAATCTATAAATGTCTTTAAGCTAAATACTGCCATTCAGTGTTATGCTTGAGGTAAAAACGATTAACCATCAAAATTATCAATTTACATTGGAATTTTCATAATGATTTAGGTTTCTTAACTTACAAAATATGATAAAATTCATCATAAAGTATATAAATGATTTATAGAAACAAATTTCTGATTGACGGATAGAAAATTCGTGGTAATATTTGTTAATAGAAATAAATTCACCTCTAGTTCAAAATATACTTCTTATCATAACTCTGTTTGTATTAATGTTTGACATATCGGAATTATGTACTGCAAAATGTGTACATAAACTTTACCAGTTTTCCTATATTTTTTCATGAGACAAATATGAGTAGGTGGCGGAATACTAATAGAGCAACTAAATTGCTGAAGTTGTGATTTGATGTTTCGAGGGAAAACTTATTAACATGAGTAACAGTGAACTGAACTTCATTTTGAAGTCTTATCTTACCAATTGATCGTCATCATACTGATCGTCGTCACTTAAGTTTTGTTTGAAATCTGCCAAGTAAATAATATTTCATGATGAGTCACGTGATTTATTAATGATATTGTAAACAAAAAAATGAACGAAGACGTTGTACTGAACAGCCATTTTATCATATCTGTTTTTATATGTACACTCTCACAATATTTATCATCCTCATGGGTAGCGGCAGCCGTCTGTGCGTACTTAAACTTCATTTAAATTAATTAGTAATAATAAGATTAACGTTTCTTAATTGAACCTGAGCGAGGAATGCGGCACGTTGCCCAATCGTTCCCTCGTCGTGTGGTATGGTAAAGCTGATTGGTAATTCTGGATAAATAGAATGGACATTGCAGCAGTTAGCGTCGACGGAGTGTTCCAGTAACTACCGGGTACACCTATAATACAACTCCTGGATTGGTGTGTTCATGTGATCGTTGTGGTTGCTTTCATTGGCGGCTAATCTTTGGCACGTTGCCACACACGTGTGTTTCCACAATTGATTCATCATGACTACTGTAAGAGATACAATTTTCATTTATTTATTAACACTTAGCATAAATATTTTTATGTTAAATTCCCTATAATTTTGTTGTGACGGATTCATATTAAATTCGTTTGTAACTATAAGAAAGAGAATTGTGTTCGAATGATTATAAATATTCAAATTCAATACATCATCAAATGCATAACATTTATCGGCATTGTCTCTAGAATCTGTTATTATTCGTGTTAAACCAAAATAATGTTGTATTGATATGCGCTCTGTTGAAATATCAGCAGGAAAAATTGTGGAAAAAATCTTGTTTGCACTTTAACATGAATTTTTAAACAATATGATTCAGTTGAAGCAATTTTTCCTCATGTTTCCCACATTCTTCATGTTTTACTGTGCAAATTAAATTGTTCAACTAGCAACATCTTGAATAGTATGAGACAAATGCGAAGAAAGTACAGAAAAAAAATAAAAAAATGTAATTTCTTTTATGGCTTTTACATCTTCTTACGTTAAAATGAAAAGAGATTTAAAGTAATAGTATTGAAACGTTACTTTTTTAAATAATAAAAATCATTGCCATAATTTCTATATAACAATTCTGATTTCCATAAAGATCACCAGTTTGTGTTACATGGCACAACCCACATTCCACTCATTGGGAATGTGTTTCATGTGGCCTGGTAGCAAATAACACAATGCATAGGTCCCGGAATTTGGGGTAATACAATATCAACATATTCAACCCTTTGCAGCATCATGTCTCACCTATTCACAAACCAATTTAATTAATTATCACAGACTCTAGACTGTCTATGTATCACAAAATGCACATCGATAAATTTTAGAACAATTATACACCTGAAAATAGAATACAGTAAAAGTGTTTGTGTAAATTTCTGGGTCTCTATAAGACAAGAAATGCTAAATGAAACCTTTGGTCTAAATGAAATAAAATTATAATTGAGATTCGTCAATACTTTTGTGTCCCTATTGTAAATCTTATCTTTATCATTCGGTTGCAATTAGATTTTTCCCAGTGACGAATGACACAGATGTAACAAAATTCACTACATTCACATACACTAATATAACTTTGTATATATACATACTGAACAATTGAATGATGCATGTACTCAATCATAATGAAACTCTCGAAATGGTGTATAGTTTTATACAAGTATTTATATACACACAAATTGCCATTGAACTTTGTTTGCGTGTCGCAAGATTCTATATCGCAGATAGTGTGGAAAAACGGTGAGCATTTCATGTTGGTGAGATTCATGATAATCGTTGTGCCATAATAGTAATAATAATAATGATTATCGTATTATTATCATCAAGATTATTATGAATTGTATGACTGAACAGTGCGAAACTTATATGAATATTGTAGTGTACTCATAGATAAAAATCAGTGGTACATATATGTATATATATATTCTTTTATTTAGAGGCAAACGAATTGAATCATATCAGAAATGGAGGGGCGCCTGCGAAATATCGAGACATTGATTTATTCCGTATGATGTATATAAATACGAGTGTCACTCTAGACTGTTCACTTCGATAATTTCTGTGATTTTATGTTTCTTGACATCATGGAATCGAATGTGTCAGTCATTTTATGTATTTACTTTGACAGTTTCTGTCATGAACAATGCAATTGTGTGAATTGAAATGATAAACGTTTGGAGATATAATAAAAGATTGTTAAAATGTTTTAAGAAATAGTGTACTACAATCGAAATTGTGCTTTTTCAATTTTCACTCTTATCAATTAATTGAAATATTTCACAAATTGACGAAGTGGATTTTATTGTCTTATAAAACTAAACGTTTTCTGTCTTGAGCGATATTATGACTTCATTTTTATTTTATTCTTCATAGACAAAGTCATAATTCTCTTAACTACATTTGTTCAATCGAAATAATCATTTCACTAAATATCTTAAATCAAATTTAGACCAAACAGCATTTCCAACACGCACAATCAGATAAACACAAGGTCACAAGTTGTATCTTTTAATCTGGAGAGAATTAATTTAATAGCTCGTAAAGTTAAATAATTCGGATTATCAATCAAAACAAATTGTCGACGCATTTTTATTAGTAATTATAATGAATATGTAAGTAGAGATGATGAGAAGGAGAAATGGAGATTCGAGGAAGAAAGAATGAGGAAATGGCTGGAAAAATATTGTATAAATGATTATGTATGCATTTTCCACTGTGAATAATGTGGAAGAGATTGTGCGCACGCGCGTTTGTATACGTTTTCATTTTCATTGCTGTACAGTTCACATCATGAGGAGAAATGAACGAGAATAATTTCTCATTAGTTTCCATCGTGTGATGCGCGATTTGATCACATGTACAAGTGATAAGGAAATACAAACACGCGTAGTTGACTTACGTGTCAATGAAAGCCGCCAGAGTTTTTATTTAGTAAATAAAAAGTATAGCGTGTGCGCGTTTAAGATCACGATCGATCTTTTCACTTGATAGTGAGACAAAATGGCAAATAATGTTGATTTGTTGGTGAGATTATTTGTTTAATTATATTTTTCTTGTATCGTATGAGATATTGTGAAAATTTCATTGAGTAATTGTGATTTATAAATCAACGCGCCGATTATTTTTCGCGTAGAGACGAAAAGGTTATGATCGTCGTGTGTTGATTTTGTTTGTTTGTCTCCTGAGCGCATGCGTGAAGTCGAATAGCTGATAGCGCGACCGTGATTCGCACATATGTAGAGTTTCAAACTTTGGAAATTGTTGCGGCGTGACAATCAATTGAGTGTTTTTTTTTTCTTAAGTAAATTATTATCGTCACGAACTGAAAACATAAAATAATGACAGAATAAATGCGACAAGAAATTGAAGATTATTTGCGAATTTTTTTTCTTCAGATTTTGTTAAATCGGAATAAAATTTTTGATGAGATGACATTAATTATATACCGGATATGTTGAAATGTGGACTTTGGGAATTTTGGGTCGTCATTCATATGGACGCATTGTCTAATATTTCTGGATGGTTGAAGAATGAGTTCTGGCTATAAAAATTGTTAGAAATGTTTCGAAATTATCTCCAATGTCATACACCGCTCACTACATTATTGATTATGAACTTGTTAAATGATAATAATCGTCAATTTTCTATTAGAACTGTATTTACTGATTTTAATGACTTGTCTTATCATTTATTTTTGTTTTTAATTTTTCTGTCGAAGATTGATAAGCCGGAGATGCCAGGAGGGAAAGTAATTTGTGCACCACCCAGATATTCTCCAAGTTTTCGTTCGCAATGGAAACAATGGCTGGCGTCTCTTTCTGGTATACTGCGTTATTTTTACCTTAAACAAGTTCTTGGCTTCCAGCCTAGATTATAATTCACCTGACTTGTAGGGAAGAATCGAGAGAGATTAGTTTTACCTTTGAAAACCTTAGAAAATTTTAATTTGTTGTGGATTTAATTTTTTGAACGTATTAGAAATATTCTCGATTTGTTAATTTAGAATTTTCTTTTGTTTCCATTTCTCTTTTCAACAATTTTCTTGGAATTGTCATCATACTCGTCTGATTCGAATTTAAAAGAACCGTGAAATCTCTTGATACTCCCCTGTACAATATTCCTCGCTATTTACATTATATACACAGCGTCGAAATTAATGAAAGATCTTTTGTCTTCTAGCAACACTGTCCATGGTGGCAGTTGGCACAGTTTACGGTTGGGCGACTGTAATGATCGTTCGTTTTGGAAAGAATACTGACGTCCCGATGGAGGTTACAAGCGATGAAGTTTCATGGAGTATCTCTTTGACAATAATTGCCTCCATGTTTGGTTCATTAATCTCAGTATTTTTAGCCGATGCATTGGGAAGAAAAGCTTGCCTACTGTGTTCAGGTTTTTTCTTTATTGTTGGATGGCTCATTACAATATTTGGTGTGACTATTCCCGCGCTTTATACTGCGCGCATCATACTGGGTGTTGGTGTTGGTATGGCATATTCAACAAATCCAATGTACTTTTCGGAGGTTGGTGATACAGATATACGTGGAGCACTTGGAACGTTGATATCAGTGAACGTGTATACCGGATCATTAACGGCATGTAGTATCGGTCCATATGTTTCATATGAGAATTTCGCAATCATTCTATTAATAATATCAGTTTTATTTGTGGCATCATTCATATGGTTTCCTGAGAGTCCATATTACCTTGCTATGAAAAATCGTCATAAAGCAGCAATACAATCAATCATATTCTTCAAGAATATTGATGAAGATAGTGCACGCGTTGAACTTGAAATAGTGTTAAAAAATATAGATGATTCGAGGATGGAATCGGAACCTTGGAAGGTGAAAATTCAACGATTATTTACACATAATAATCCGAAGGCATTTTTTATGGTCTTCGGTTTAATTGTTGCACAACAATTGAGTGGAAATTTCACGACAATGCAATATCTCACGAATACATTCGAACATGCGAATATTGGAATTAGTCCAGAGGTGGGAACTATAATTGTATTTGCTGTTGGTTTAATATCTGGGACATTTTGTACAATAACTGTTGAGCATGCAGGTAGACGATATCTCCTACTGATATCAACGTTTTTCAGCGGTGCAACTCTTGTGTTTTTGGCTGTTTATTTATATCTCCAAAATCAAAATGTTGATTTGACTTCAGTGAATACATTACCAGTATTAGTCATTGTATTGCATCAAGTTGCGTATCAAATTGGTCTTGGTACACTTCCGAATGCATTAATTGGTGAAGTTTTTCCTACGAATGTGAAAAGTACTGCGGCATCTCTTCTTACAATATCAGATGGAGTTTTAGGTTTTGCTGTTTCTAAATATTATACAGCGATTGGAGATGAATTAGGAGCTTTTTCAGTATATTTTTTCTTTGCAACTTCTTGTTTTGTTGCATGTATATTTGTTTTATTCTGCATACCCGAAACGAAAAATAAATCGTTTGGCAAAATTCAGGAAGAAATTTCACGAAGAGGATTCACGTATTACAAAAGTTGATCAAACTGTCAGCTCACAAAGTTGTAACGTGATGCAATATTATGATGAAAACACAGTCGCACGTAATGTGTCTGCTGAAAGTTATAGAGACACTATTCTATCATGAACAATGAATAATACAGGAAAATTAATATTGCGGCGAGAAGTTTGACCGATTAATGATTAATTTTTGATGAGTTTTACAAGACCAGATAATGGAAAACACTGTATAATAAAGAATGTACGAAAACTTAAGAGCCAAAATCAACTGAAAGTGAAATACTTAAATCTTAAACTTTTTATGAAATTATTTCGTATATTGTGACGCTGTAAATTATAATTACAGGAGTTATAGTACCTAAAATTACTATAATTGTTGGTGGAATTTTTATCGTTGTAGAGTACGCAGTCGAAATATGTAGGGTTTTCATCGTCTTTTATCAATTCAATGACATCTAACTGTTGATTATTTATGAAAAATGAAGTTTCTACAAAAATATTGTGGCGCCAGTAGTAAAATGATTGAATTCGGACATTTTATCAAGTGATCTCTTCAATAATTGTGAAAAAAAATTATATTTCGCGATAGTCATGAATTTGAATTCTTCTTTATAATCTCTCAAAGAAACATTTTTTTTTGTTCTTATTGCATTTTTACTAAAAATTTCTCTGTTATGTGTAATACTATGTTGCGGCATCTACAACGAGTTTTATTTTTTAATTTGTAAATAAAATGGATTCTTGATTAAAACCATCTGTATCTTCTTTACCTCTATCCAAAAATATTATAAGAGTATTCTATGAGTGAACATTTTCACCCAATGGCATTAATGCACTTTGAGAAAATTGACGTGGTAAAAACTGTGGATAAATTCAATGAAGTTGAATTTATAATAAAGAAATAAAAAAAGTGAGTAGATGAGGGGATAAACAACAAGCTTTATCCGATAGCAAGCATGGTTTCATGCGTATTCAGGATTAAAAAGTTTTTATACTATGCATTTATGCACGTTGGCCGCTGAGGTTTTTTAGCGTGTTAAATGGATAAAAAACTTGGGAATGGAAAATTAAATATTGTAAAATAGAGAAAAAAACATAGTAAAATAATATACGAGTATAATAAATGGAGTGAAGAAGGAGGTGAGAAGAGGAGAGGAAGAATAATGGAAAAGTTATGAATCTTGACTCAAGTTGTGTCGTTTACCACCACCATCACGATAACATAATTTGAATTTATTGAAAAGTAATTATTGCGTTATCAGATTATTATTGGAACACGTTCATTATGTTACAGTGAGTACGCAGGAAAAATATTAAAACGGAAGTCTAGAATTTATGAGCAGAATAACGAAATAAAAATACACGGAGATACACTCGTTCACCATAACCAAAATGGTGATTAGTTTATGAAATCATTTTTATCTAAGTTTGACAGTACAATTTGATAAATCCGAATCAAGATTTGTCACACAATTTAATTCTCCATCATATATTTACCGCTCAACTTGTTGCATGATTTTTATGTGTACAGATATATATCTGCTGGAGAGTCTGCTATGAGAAAATGTAAAACAAAAAAAAAAGTAAATTGTTTTTCGATAACTCCAATATTTTACAATATACAACATTCATTATAAAGCTCTGACGATGAAATACAAAAATGATTAATACTCATGAATTCATTCTCACTAACATCAATTGTTCTTTTATCTATTTTTCTCTTTTATTTTCTGTTTCATCCTGTCAAGTGCAAAATGAACAACTTGAGGGTGTTTACCACGAGTACGTGCTGCAGCTTCAGTCTGATATCGACTTTCAATTGTGAGAGCGGACAAAACTTTTGTCGGTGGAGCGTCGATGAACGTGAAGAGACGTGAGGTAGGTGAGCACAGCGAACGATGTACAAGGAAAAAGCAGGTGAAAGAAAAGAAAAAGATAGAAAAAGAAAGTAAAGTAAAAAAGTAATAAATAAAACAAAGTTTTGATCGAAGGGTGAAAAAAAGAACTGATACAGAAAGAAAAAGAGAAAAGAGGTAGACGAAATGAGCGAAGGAAATGAGAGTAAGAGAAGGTTGGAAGTGAATGGAAAAAGCGGGCGTTCGTTAACAGAATAAAAAATAGAGAGAGGATGAAAGAAAAAAATAAATAAATAAATCGCGAGGAAAATCAGGCTCGTTCGTTACTGGGCAACAGTACTGGGACGAGGAGTGGGATGAGAATGGTGTAGGGTCTGTGCTATGGAGAATGAGTGAGTGTATAGGAGGTACTGCGAGAAATGTGGATGGGAAATGATCGAGAACTGGCCAAAGGCACATAGACGGGCAATGAGAACAAAGGCCTTCGGGCCATGTTTGGTCGTGTCGACGTCGCCGACGAGAAACGTGAGAAGAGAAGAAAAGCGAACAGGACAGGGTGGAGTTGTGAAAAACTAAAGCTTTCGAAATAGAACAAAAGCATTGTTCATTTCGAAAGAGCACTGCAGTTGTCGTGTGTATGTTCATTTGTGATAATATTTGACAAGTTATCAATACCGTTTGTTTGTATGACTCTCTTTTTGTTGGGCGTTGTAACTTTCTTTTTTTATCTCTACTGTCTTGTGGTGAACACGAATATGCGGATCGAAATATGAACGACGATGTTATGTCAAAGAGTTTATGGATGATATTGACATTCAATTTTGTCAAATAACAGCAAAAGTATAAAATATGTCGACGGAAATACGTTCGCAGATTTAGTTGGTTTATTTGAAAAAAAAATAACTTCGTTTCACGAATTCAACTATGTGGCTCCATGACGAACATCTATTACTATTGTTTGACAGTTACATATTTATGATCGAAGTTATTCTTCATAACTTTATAATAGATAATAAAATTATAAAGGCTATATATTTTTAATTAGCAAATACACTTCCTCGAATGCGTCAAAAATTAACTGAAACAATTGACAAATCCCAAAAATATCTGTATGAACATTCAATATATCTTGCTCCAATGCTAATACTCACAATAAATTGACGTAACTTGTGACGTTGATGAATTTATCTTCGCATTAGAACAGATTAATTGACAAATTTGCGCCATGATAACGCGATATAACTAATTATTAATTCACATCAATTAACGATCCGATTGTAATTGATGATTGTGCGATATCACTGTTGCTGCATGTGTGTTTGATAGAAATGCCAACCCAACAATGGATCTGTCAACTGTACAATGGAGATACATACATGTTTGGAGAATGTAGTTAATATTCATGTGAAATGGCTCCAGATTGAAGGCTAAATGCTTTGACATAGAATGTTGTGTCTTATGTCTATATAGGAATGTGTCTTCACCACAAAATACATGAGATAATGTGTTTGAGCTCTAGAATGTGGGAATTCTCTAAAGGATTCACAATATATTGCCAATGGTGTGGGATGAATAGATATATATAGTCACATGTAACTAGAGAAATGCATGAAGTATTTCAGTCGAATGCTTGACCGTAAATTTCATTAAATGTTTGACATTCTGTACTCAAGTTACGTGATTATTATTTTATATCCTGACATCCAATGTACTATCGAGTCGGGATTGTTATTTTGTATTATAGTACGTCATCAGACATTGTTGAGAGAACTGCTCTTCTTGCTTCATTTTAAATATCCAAAATGTTTATGTCTCCTATGTGTAATATCAATTGAGAAAGGGTTTTGTTTAGGTGCTAACCATACGCGGGGGTGGCTTTTGTTATTGAGACAGCTCTGTATATGAATAATGCACGCGTGTATGTCCTGTTGCATAACGTATATTGAATCATGCGTCTCTGAAGCGCTATTATATATACTACCGTCATTGACGTATGGATAACATACGACATTGGAGAATCGAGAATGTTGGGCAGGTGAAATGTCCAGGAATATTTCGCTTCCGAAAATTTGATGGACGTAAATCCGAATATTTGTATATACATATTTATGCAGATAGAAAGACGATAATTGAAGTTAATTTTTTGAATTCGTTTCTGTCAAAACGTCTATAAACAATTGATAACATTTTCATGAAAATATTGAACGTTTCATGCAGCCACACTATTCTTCATTTTCTAATTTAATTTCATCGATGGATTTTGTACTGATGTTAATCAATAATTAATTCTTCTGTTTCGACTGGGGTTTAGTTTTTTTTCCCACGTTAAATTGGATTTCTTTTATGTGACGAGAATTGTAATCTGTTTCTTCATTGAAGTGATGATGAACAGAAATGCCAAGCACAACCCATGGCACAACTGACAAAAAAATTAAAGAAACTCTGATAAATAATTCTAATCTTGAAACTACTATGAAATATAAATAATTAATTATGTCCTACAAAACAACTTATACGCAAAATATCAATGGGAAAAAAAAACCTCACGAATACAATTCAGAATTAAGATTACCCGAATGTAGTATCTCTCAATTCACCCGCTGTAATCCACTTTGAAATTAAGCTTTCAATTACTTTCATTTTTATCTCAATTTAAATTTCAAGTCTAATTATAACACAAAAATATTTCAATATAAATTGCACTGTGTACAACTATATTCAATTAAATTTCATTGGAACGAACTGCATTGAAAAATAAATACTACTAATGGACTCATACAAATTATAACCTGCATATTTAATCCTTTTTCTTCCAACTGTATTCTCGCTTTTCATTTCCCTCCTAGAGTTAATTCAACTGTTCCTCAACATCGAGTACCACAGACAGTTCTTCAACTCCAACACCACATCATCAATGCGATTTAAAATAAGTTTCGTTCGGTTTTAATCTGTTCCATTTTCCATATAGCAACTTTTCTCCTCCCAACACATATATATATATGTGTATATATCTACGTGAATCTCATTAAAACGATCGTTTTTCTCCAAAGGATTATCAAACGTGCGATAAATTGGTGAATATATACATATATATCTATCATGTAGGTACATACACATATGTAACACGGCCTCGAGACCAATTCACGACGACGACTGTAGTGTTGGTGCTTGCACGATTCCGTATATGCAACTGCGGATAAACTGAGTGTGACCCGATGCGTTGAAAAGTAAAGAGCGGGCAAACTGCAAAGCCCAGCTTTGAAATTATGCATAAAACTGAATAGCTTGCGCCTCAATACTCCAGGCATTTTTAGTTTAATTTAAACTCTACAGTAAGTCCCGGATTTATTTTAATCTTTGTGCATAGAATTTCCTTTATTTTATTTTTTCTCTACTGAAGAAAGGAAGAGAAAATTGAGGTCAAACGTTTTCGTAATGCTTGCGTGTGCGATGTTAGCATTAGAAATGATTGAATATCATTTCAAATATGTGTGTATGGATGGATGCTGAGTGTAATCTATCGTATAATTTCCATCATATCCGATACATTGTAGTTGTTTGTGTGCATTCAACTTGCACTGATTCGAGTTACACGCTTGAATATTACGTTTAAATGATACACATATACTTTTATTGCAGCTCGACGATGTGTTGAAAATGCGCAAATAGTATTTACGCTGCAGCATTCGCGAATGTATTCATATGTTCTCAAGTGTAAGACATGTTCATTTGTGTGTGGATACAGCGACGTTTAGCTTTATATTCTTTCAATTTATTTCCTGTTATGAATAATTTTTTGAGTGTGCAATATCATAGTGATATGTTTTGCTGAATAAACCAAGCAAATGGAACGCATGGTGATTCTCAATCGTGGGAAATAATATTTCATTATTATGTGAATGAATTTTTAAGTGACTGCATTAATTCAATTGAATTGTGATTCGAGGTATGATGAATAGCATTTATAGAAACGCTGACTAATAGTTTTGCTATTGAATTTAAGAATTGCTTCGTTTATGTGGATTTTTGATGGAAAAAACAACGACATAATCAGTGAGAAGTTTATTGTGAGAACACCATCAATAAATACTGGGTCACTATTATGTCGAGTGCAGTACATGACGTTATGTTCCTAAATGAATATTTTACTGTTGCTCTCATTCATTTCACTCTGCGAATAATATAAATGGTAATTATCGTCACGAACAAAATTTACTATGGTTACTTGACAATAACATAGGCGACATTAATTATTCGCATAGGTGTCGATACAGTCTGTGACAGTTGGGACGTATCATGGAAATCATTTCAGTTTGGATAGATCTTTGTAACATCGACCATGAGGTTTATTTTTTGATGAAGTTTGATAAATAATAAACGAGGGTACTTGTGAAGAGTATAATTAACAGCGAGGTGAAATAAAAATGCTCTTCGATAATTAATTTTAATACATAATAAATTTTACTGATATTGGCATGATGTGCAAGTGCGTCACATTGAATAAAATTTTAGTAAAGGACATAATGCGATAGAGATCATAATTTTTGTCCTTTCGTCAATTAAATATTCTTCACCCCTACACTCAGATATGATTCATCAAATTTCATGGACTTCATTTCCGCTGTATAGCAATTGACTAAACAATATTCAGAGACTTATAACTACGCAATTTCCGCAGGGGTGCGACCCTTATTCAACTCTCACGTACGTGTTTGTAAACAGTTTCCCTCATGTCAGTCTACAATGATAGTGGCTACGTGACGATAGGGATTTGATCCCCAGAATGATGTTTACACATGATCAATCGTACAAGAATGTGAAACCAGCTTTGTTAGTGATATAAACGTTAATTTTCTCTGGCATTTGTTCATGAATTATTTCCAGTCTGATTTAGGAGTCTTTTGACGATGATTTGCATCAAGTTCATATATTTCTATTCTCGCAAGTGGTAGAAGTTAACGTTTCATATTCTTGACATAGACTTCCGCGCGAACATAAACTTCTTAAAACGAGTTATCGCAAGGCAAGTTGAACTTTGTTATTTTTTTCTTCTTATTTTTGGAAAAAATAAGAACTGGATCCTTTTTTCTATTCTTTGAAACTCTTCGTCCTTTTTTTTTCTCCTTTTCATCTTGGATATTAATTATTATATTTGGCTTTGATGTGCTTGTTCATACTGCACGGCGGATATAACAGAATAATAACTATATAGTTTTTCTTTAACGTCTAGAGAATTACTTTTTTAATGCTTTCTCTTTGACGTGAGGTTGATGAAGAAAGTTTCAGTAATTGAAAGAAATTTGTGAGTATATATACATAGGCGTTTACACTTGATTGAGAATTGGACAAAAAGATTGAAACAGAAGTGGAACGTTATTCGGATATGTTATTCTACGATTTTATGGAAATGTTTGTGGAATTAGTTGACAGTTACTCCACATAATTTCCTTCCCTGTCATATTTGATATATATGTAACAATTTTATCATTCTAGAGCTGACCGACTAACTAACAATAGCATTTTCATTGACAAGCGGAACAAACTACCGAAAAAATCGAAAATGATAGTAGTTGATTTACGTCTGCATCCCCCGATGCTTAAAATAACAGAATGGTAATACAAAACCGAGAATCATTTGACCTATTTCAAAGAATTTTCATCCATATTCAGTTGTTATATAAATAACTCTGATCGTTGGAAGCTTCACAGACTATAAGATGTGTGGAATGTGTAATGTGCATTTACCAATTGTGGATATAAAGCGTGAAAAATGTTAGTATGAAATATTCAACGCATTCGATTTGAATAGGCTGTACAACTCTGGTGTACGTGATGTGGTTTCCATCACTAGATCGTTGTACCACATCATAATCGGGAGTTAAATTTATAGTTTTATGTATTTCTCTGTTCAATTCTATTTTACATATCACGATCTATATGCATATTCATATATATTTTTGTTTCTTTCTTTTTTCCATATTATTTCACACCCACAGTCATTTATATTTCGCACGATAAACAAAGTTGGAAAGTCGGTTAATGGTGTCGTGATGTTGTTTACTGACGAGTGTATGTATTAAGAATACAAATTCACGAAAAAAAAGTTTTGTTCTTTATGTGACGTGACACAAAGGGAATTTATATAATACTTTTGCTCTGAAATTTTCCTGCACTGCCATGAGTGTGTACATTCCTTTTAGTGATATAGCCATGAAGTTCATTTATCACGAGTGAAAATAGTATGAGGCCGTATGAAACATTGAAAAAAATTTTATTTTTCACTTCTAATATGTACATTTTTCCGTTTATATTCACGCGACCGTGTTTGGTTTAATTCTTTCCATCTACTGCGTTGGAGATTTAATTCACTCTTATTATAAAAATATTTTAATGAGAGAAAATAGAGTTTTAGAAAATAAAAATGATTCGTGCAAAGCTTAATTTCGCTTCTGCACATTAAGTTATTACTTTGGAAGAGAATTATTTGTGTAAGCGGATCAACGTGAGGATTTATTGATTTTTAATAGTAATCCGCGCGAAAAAACATAAATATGAATTCAAGAAAGCATATATCAAATAAATTCTCAAGTCTCGATTTGGATTTTTTAACGAATTTGTTATATTAATAATTTTCCATTACTCCTTAGAGATTTTCTTGTGTCAGATTAAATTTATTTTCATTTCTCTCTTCGTCTTTATCACCATAAATGACGTCCCTGTCTTGTTAAGATGTCACTTATATTTCCTGGTAATACTACAATATATATATATATATATATGTATGGAATTTTCAGAGCCTCGCGTTGATATTATGTAAATTCTTTGCGACACATAATATATACATGTGAAGAATGATAGGGAGGAAAATGTGAATAATGAAGTTATATCCAAGTTTGAACTCAAATAGGTAATATAAAATATGGCAGACAAATTCCGTTGATGGATGTCAATGTGACGTATAATGTAGTATTGAATTATATCAAATTAAATATTAAATCTTACGGAATTGTATATATCTATTACAAATTCAAACCATACAGTAAAGAAATTCATCAAGAGATCACTTGCTTTGTTTTAACTATGAGGAATCGGTCACACAATCCATCAATTAATTTGTTTATATGATAAATTTATAAAAGAATTAAAATAGTCTTTCACTGATATACTTTCAACAAGTAGTTTTGAGAATTTTACACATTTACAACAAGACAAAAGGGTCATATCGCATAAAAATGACACCACCAATAAACTCCATGACATTGTCATCACTCGTTCTGGTGTGTTATTTTATGTACTATCAACTCCCGTCACTTTTTATCTTTTTCCATTTTTTTTTTCTTTACTGCTGATCTGTAACAAACTCACGGCTATAAAACGATTCACGAATATGAAGAATTTTATTCCTTCCTACTGAAAACTTTGGCAACGAGTCAATAGAGTTGTCGCAGTTGTGTTTTTTTGTTTTTTTTTTCATGACATCAGGTAAAAGTTGAATCTGCGTTCTAACGTGTAATATATATATATAACACGTTAAAACGGAAGGGACAAGAAAAAAGCATGACATAAAAAGTTTGTCGGTGTTATGCGGTTTGAACTAAAGCGTTAGTCGTCGCTGCAAAAAAAAAGATTGTAAAGTGACTGAAAAATAACGTTGGGAGAACATTTTTTTTTTCTTCACTTTTCGGGTATCCCATGAGATTTTTGCACCTCTCAATAGATTTTCCTTACCTCTCTGTCTCCTTTGAGTTCTTTCGGTGTCTTATACAACAGAGGAAATGTCTCTCGAGAACCCCAGTATAAATATTTAAGTATATTCGTCTGTGGATAGAGTTAAAAGAAAGGAAGAAGTTTGAGAAATAAAATATAGTGGATGTAAGAATGTTTCTGAAGGTTGAGAAATAGAGGGAGCTTTATTTTCCAATGACTTCCATGTCACGTGCTTCGATCATTTCATATATAATAGAGCTTTGTATATAAACTGTGATATTGTGTCAAGGGAAAATACCAGATGTGACCAGACGGATAATTCTCTTTTTGGAATTTTTATTATCAAATTAGATTTCGACTATTTTCTGGATTAATCTTCCACTTCAGGGAATTCCTCCTACATAAAATCATGTTTATATTCAATTTTCGTCCATCACATTTCATAAAATTCGAATATATCCGACTAATAGTCCAAAGTTTTATTCAATTATTCCACTGAATCAAATTGTCAAATACTTCGACAGTAATGTCATTTGATCTTCAATTGTTTGGGACAAACAAGCCGTATTGTTGTCATCCTAAAGTTTTGCAGTCATCAACGTTATTTTTGTTCTGCATTTAAAAAAAAAGCATACACAGAATAGGTAAGAATAAATGGTCGAAAGTACATAGCAATGTATGCAGAAGAAAACAAATAGACTTTTTTATATTTTTGGAGTGATGTTCCTGCTCAAACTACATTTCTACTAATTACACATGTATACAAAAGTTTCTCATGCATACACATTTATAAAATACCGGCTACCCTATTATATCGTTGGTACTTAAACTAGCAAGAGGGTGGCCTCATTAGGGTCTCAGCACGTATCCACATTATTTTGTCACATATAAACATATAGAAGAGAATATATCCTGCCGAATGAAATTATGGGGGTTGAGGTTTGAATAACCTCACGTTATATATATCATTACGTGTTCACATGTTGAAATATTGAAACGAAAAAAAAAAAAATATGCACAGTGTATGTGACATTTTATATTTTTTTATTTCAAATTAAAAAAAGTTATGCATATGAATGAAAACAGAAAGGTTTGGATACCCTATGTGCGATGGTAAAATTTTTTTTTGCCATTGCATTAAAAGTTTTTGTGTCGAATGATCCAGTGTTTCATTCGGATTTATGAAAACCAGCGAACAGCGATCAATATTACAGGCAGGTTGTATACACAATCATTATTCATCAATTTCACAGGAAAGTTTCCTGGCCAATTTAAAATTTTTGTGACGCCAATTGTTATAAGTAGACACTTGAAACATTTGTTGCACACGTAGATTGTTAATTTTCCTTTATTTTAATTATTTGAACAATATTGAGTGAGCATTTTTGTTGTATGGCACATTTCAGTTATTTTGTTTTTATTTGAGCTCACTGTTAAAAACTTTAATGTTGAAGAATGGATGTATTAATATTTAATGCGCAGGATAGTCTGTATGTGACAGCCACGGTTGAATATTGGGGCAAGAAGGACTGTTAAACTGTTATATAGTTAGATAATTTTCCGGAAACTATCAACTTCCTGTCTAGACGTAGAAAAACTGCATCTGCACCATCCACATTGAGAACGGGAATGAAAACTTATTCGATGTGGAAAAAAATTGTCAACGAAAATCACACAGAGGAATCGCTGGACTGGTGAAGGAATCATCACATTTATTCAGGAAATAATGCAACGCATAAGAAATAATTTGACATAAATGTAAATTTTTATAGAAAGAGATTTATAAGAAAAACAGTAATTAAAAAAATTGGTATACTGTTTTACCAATGTTTTGAATTTTTTTAAAGTATAGAAGATAACACTGTGAAGTTAGAAATTAGAATAGAAGTTTTCATATGACCTGTAATTTTTTTTTATTTTGCTGTGTAACGATTTCTATTTCTGAATGTTGATTTATTATTCACTCTACTTTGCCATTACATTTTTCAGAGGTGTATCACAATGGTATTTTTCAATATTTTGCAACAGTTGCAATTTCCATTTGTACTTGTTTCTCTTCAATCTTTCATAAACTTCTTTTTTTCTTCTTTTTTGTTTTTGCTATTGTCACGTGTATTGTGGTGTGAATAAAAAAATAAATACTAGCACGCGAATGCAAGAATCATATTAGTTATATCTGCAACAAGCGACGCAGTATATTTTTCATTTTGCAACCCCGCGTGCACGAGAGAGTACAAATCATTGAGGTTGGCGCGAATACTCGTGTTTCGCGCATTCCTTCTCTTTCATTTTCATTTATATATATACATATAAACTCTAAAACATTCACGCAAACACCATTGCTCTTACACTCTTTGTCTCGCTCACTCTTTCGTTTCCGCATTTTATTTATCTACACCCCACGATTCCATTTACTGTGGTCGATTTATCGCTTGTATACACGAACGTTTATATTTTTTTTTTCCAAACTTTTCCTCAATGGCAATCGATTAATGTTTCGTATTATTTTCTTTTTCTATTTCTGCAAACGTCAAGTTAACAGTTTGTTATCGTAAGACAATAAAGGTATGCGATGGCTCATTTAAAATGAATTAATGGAATTATGTAAACAAGTCTACCACAATGAACGACAAATCAACATGAAAAATAATAAAATTGTCTTCAAAAAAAAATTCGATGGACAGCGTCACATGATGGTTGTTGTTATTAATATATTAAGAATGGATTTTTTGCGTTATAGGACACAGCAAAATGTTTTTTGGAATGAGACACTGGGGGACGTCAATTACTCCAACAGAATTTTATTTAACGAGAACCGAGTTTCATAAAAACCCTAAACTATTCTTGAAATCATAGGTTGAAATTATTTCGTATACATAAATGGTTTCAATTATATACACATGGTCATTCTATATAATAAAATGTAACATACGATTAATTAATGAAAATTAACGTTTAGTTCGTGAAATGTGCGCTTAACTTTTCGGTAATTAACACGGTGCAGCTTGTAACGACAGACTTGCCCTCGCGGGAAAGCCATTATCTTCGAACTTATTCGTTTGTGTGCGCTATACTCTACATCACCACTCATGTCACCGTAGGGGCGTGTGCACGTACAAAGTTTCCGAACAGCCGTATCTATCGATTGAAACTATATCGTAACCCTTTCATATTGCGAGCCTTTTGACATGACATGAAACGAAAAGTAGTGAAAATATATAATGATTATGATGTTTGCATATGCGTTTTATTATTCAACAGATCTGTGTTTGTAGTATACAAAAAATATTAATGCGAAATAAATGTCATTGAATATCATTTTGTGTTTGTACGTTTGGAAGAAGAGCTTTATATTCATCAGTAATAACCTTTGTATAAATTGAAGTGTTTAGTTATGAATGAAGATATTTTTTAGACTTAGATTCACAAATCTGTAAATAAAAATAGTGAATTTATCTGCAATATTGCAAATGATCGAGGCAATCGATTTTCTTTTGTGTAGAAGTGATTTCTTTGTGATTATTTATCATTTACATTCCGGAGCAAAAAATGTTTGAAAGAGTTTCGTTGTATTTTTATGAGTATTAATTACTCGTTATTGCTGTTAAATGATACTACTGGCGCAATCGGGAACTTTAATTATATTGTCACGAGAACCAAGTTTTCATATCCCCAGTATGAACAATGCTTGATATTTGTGATTATAGTCCAAGTGAAGCGTTGAAGTTCATGGTGGTAGTAACACTGGTGAGCTGAAACTTGTTGTGGAATTCATTTCACTGTTGCCTGAAACAAAAGATAAACAAGAAACACAATGGTATAAAATGAATTATCTACATGTTTGCTAATTTTTTGTATTGGGATGAATCAAATTGCGCTTGATCTTTATTGAAAAATTTTATTTTTGTTTATTACAATTCACCATAAAGATGAGGTTCAATTGATACCATGTCTGGGAAATTTTTTTCATTTCAAATTTAAAATGTGCGTTCAACTGAATTCTATAAAAAAACTATAAACGAACATGGAGAAAAAATTAATGAAAAAAAACCCATCATAAATGATTGTCGTGTCATCATGCTGGTCATTGTTGTTGTTGCGAAATTTTCCTTTGATCAGAAATCACTCAATCAAATATGATTGACAGTGACGACATTCATAATGCGGGTGCAGCTTGATAAACAATTTCGTTACAAAAATGAAAAAGGGAATGAAAAAACTCATCAGTCTGGCATTAAGTTCGTTTAAGAGTTAGGTCAATACAATATATTTAGAGACTCGTCATGATGAAGTTTTCTTGGATTGAATAAAAAAGTTGTTTCGAATTCAAAGATCCATGATGGAGACCTGAGGTCCTAGACTGGCGGTGTGACATATAAACATCCATGTCACACACATAACAACCCTCTTTTTCATGTCACCAATAAAATAGAAACAAAAATGTAAACTGCGAGCCCATTAATTCTCCAACCATCGAGAGATAAAACAGTGGAAAAATGTGGGTGTATAGTAGACATAAGTAAGTCGTATATCAACCACAAATCTTCATAAATTTTCCAGAATTTTAATATAATATTCCAACCGCATATTTTTGCAAATATATCTTCAGAGAATATTGCAAGAGAGAACCTTATTTTTTAAAAATCATACTCATCGTATTTTTGTCGTAGTCATTGAATAGATTCAATGGTTGGAGAATCAAAAGACGAAATCTTAAGCTAACATCAATATGTGCACGTAGATATATTTTTTCCAGTCTTTATTCATAGTGCTGAGTATCGATATTGGAATTGGTCATCGAAATTTTATCTACCACATTCCCAGAAGGGTCGGCAATAAAAAAAAAGTGTTGGTGAAACTGTAGACGAGAGACAAAGTGGCGCAAAGAAAAAAAAAACAAATATGTGTATAGAAAGAGGATTGGGAATGTGTAGGATATTTTCGAGATAGGGCATGACTTGAGATGGAAATCGATTGACACCTACACAAACTACAAATGTACGATGTATACATTTTGGTATTGTCGTCCGCTGAACATTTTTGATATCATAATCGTGAATGACACGATTGGACGAGTCTAGAATAGACAAAGCGTCGCCCGACGGAAATATGAATATGATGATGGCAAACGAAAAAAAAAAACAAAACCTTTGTTGAATTGATTGTATGTCTAGTTATAAACTATGTCATACATGATATGTAAAATAAAATGTTAGATATCTAATTTTATTTTATCTATTCACTGCCATTTGTAAAATCATATTTCGACGAGTCACATTAATAGAAAGCATCGTACTGTGATTTTATGAAATTTTGCCTGTATCATTCGCAAAATGTGCGACAGGTTTTCAATTGATTTTATTATTCATTTATGGATACAATGAAAACGATAGAAATGTGGCTATTTGTTTGACTACTCGTATATGAGAACTCTTTCGAATGGTTCTAGAATATCTGAATTTTATTGAACACCTGCATTCCAGAAAAAAGTCCGGACGTAGAGGGTTGAATAATGGAAGAACAAATAGTTTTCGAATTTCTTCTCTCTCCAGCTAGAAATTAATGGACTAAAATTGATTTAAAGTCTCACAGAAATTATATCCACATTTATTGATATTTGCAATAACTTTCTTCTTCAAACAAATCTTGAATGGATGCATAAAAAATGAAAATATTTGAAAGAAGAAATTTTTCATGAAAAAAATTTTATTTTCAAATTATATCTAATTGAAGAATTTCTTATTTTTTGTTCAAGTCATTAAGTTCACGGTGAGCATTAATTAGTTTGCTCTAAATGAAAGCAACATGCTCTATCGCAAATTAAATTTGATAATTAATGGTTCATACCGAGTGAAGTAGACTTTGGGATAATTTATCACTGAGTATATTATTCGCAAACTAAAAATGATGAATCAAGGGAGTCCCCAAAGATTCTGATACATTTCTCTGTATAAAGATCCATGAACCTCATGGTATAATAACACCAATTATCTCTGCTATCCATGCAAAGTTCAATTAATCATATTAAAATTTAATTACCAATCAATCATCATTTCTCTCCTTTGCCATAAATAAAACAGACTTCCATTAATTTTTTCTTAAACCAAGAATTCGATTTTCAAATGCAGGTCCTCTTTGCTAATTATGATAATTACTAAATAAATAAATTCACCTGGATTAGTATTGAATTTATATTAATTAATTGTAACTCATCTAATGATCAATATTAGCATGGAATATTTTTCTATCTTTGTATCGAAATATTGTTTTGGGAAAATTGTCAATCAAATTACATTGAAGTAACATCAATATAATCAGCAGTATCAAAGACTCTTCATGATGAGTTATCGTACTCATAGACTTGCCAGTCATAAAATAACGGAGAGAAAAAAAGTAAGAGTTGCAATGTTGGACGAGCACACTACTTTGACGTTACATTTATTACAAATATAAAACCGACCACGCGCTCTGGTGAATGCCAAGAGCCTTATTCCACGCTTCATAAAATCACCGTGCCGAGGAAACTCATTATTTATTGGGGATGAAGAATAAAAAAAAATAGCGGGATAGGGCAGAAGCGAAGGATAAAAAAAAATGAAGGGGGTAAAAGTGTATGCAAAGAGCCCCGATGGTTTGAATTTAACAAGTTTGTTGAGCTCATACATTTTTGAAACTTTTACATTATTCAACAATAACAAAATGGATTTGAATAATGATACAAAATAGAAAGAAATTAGCAATTCATCGCTGTTAAATTATTGAACAATAATAATCGAAATGCAATTTGAATGGGCAAATAATTGTAATCATGACTGACTGAATGGATGAATAAATCAATATATTTGTTAATTTATGTTTGTGTTTGAATGATCGATTATCATGATTGGGTGAAGATGTCAACGTTTATTCCGCATGGAAGCACGCGCGTGTACAGTGACTAATCAAATTAGAAGCGACGCGCGAAACAGACTAAGGAGGTTAGTCTCCGGCGGTTTATATCAAGCCTCTACCACTGATGTAACTGCTGTTGCTATTGCTGCACTACTGTTCAAACTTGGCCTGGACATGCGCTCAGTTTGGTGATTGTTCCATGTGTGTCTCTTGTGTATGTACATATACATGAGCTCTCAGGTCAGCAACTGTACTTTAAGGTAGTAGATCTCTCTTGACATTGTGGCGTTTGTGACCACTATGGGATTTCACTACTCAAACGACAAGACGGAGAATGATTAAATAGTCATCAAAGTAAAGTAAATTTACTCTTTGTCAACAAATTTATGAATTTAGTTCTTCTTCGGACAGATTCATTTGCACAAGAGAATAAATATGGGCTATTCTATAAATTCCTCAAGGAATATAAGTTTTGGATTATCAAATTAGTTGAATATAAGTTGTAGAAAAAAGAAATTATTTCTGCATTTATGATAAATATTCATTATTCAAGTTTATATTGTTCAACCAAGAATGAATTGTGAAGGTGTTGAATTGAAAATGAGATTAGGACCCCTTTTCTATTGATTTATTTCATTAATTTTTCAGTTCAAATATTGAAATGTAAAAAAGAAGGAGTCACAGAATAAGGAAATAATTCTATGGCACGAAATTACCCATCAAAATTCTCATATGGTGAATCAAATACTTATTTCACATTTTTTTTCGAGCAAAAAATTCGCATCATGGACCTTGAGATTGTCACAATATGTCGTGAAATAAACGTGTCTGGGATAAACAAGAAGTTTGGAATATGACAAGAGATTATAAACGAGATGGTGAACGCACGAACGTACAATCAGTGGTGGCAATCTAAATTGGTCACCCTTAAGGCCATGGTCGGAAGTTCTCCCTAATTTCTCTAGTTGTTTGTGCTTAACCATGCGCATATGAAATATCATCATAGGGCTGCTACGAAATTGTCACTGAATGAAAATTGTTGATGTGAGTTTGAATGATGAGGGGCATTTCACAACATTCATATTTCACTTAACTTCACTCAACTAACGGTTAACAATTTGTCATCATGAACTCTACAAAGTACGAAAGTTAAAAATGATAAAATATCACTTTCGATATTGACTTCGACAATTAAAAAAACTATTTATTGAAGCACATAATTCAGTTCTGATATATTCATTCGATGTGTACTCTATTAATTGATAGCATTGTAAATAAATATTGAAAAAGTAAATAACAAACACAACGATTTTGATATGCAACATGAAAAAAAAAACTCAATTGAACTGAAAATTCGTGCAATTTTATAGTACGTGAATGAACATCCACCGTACTGTCTTGGAGATTGTCGTAAAATTATAATCGATTCCTGGAGTAGCACATTGTCGTGTTCTCATCAAGTCTCATCTTCTCTCTATATATTCATTCGATGATTTATATACATATATAAATTGGATGACTATGGTTACTTCTATATACTCGGATATATATGTGAGATGATGGGAAAAGAGACACAACGCAAAGTGAGAGAATTGCGATCACATTGATGGCGCGCAAGTGCTCTCGTTTCACCAACACGTCAGGCAATTTGTGAGCAGAATCTTAATCTTCTCGACGAGAATATACATATATATCTACAAATGTCTTAGTTCTCTTGATAGCCTTTCTCATTTTACTTTTCATCCCCTCGAATATATATATATATATATATATATACCACTTTATATAGCGCCATTTGCTCATTCCTTCCCCTTTTAAGGCTAAATATATGCGGAATTCCAACACTGTGTCAACCACTATGACACTGTAATATGTCAGATGCTCGAGTAATTGTTTGACATTATATATTGTAATTATTTATTGAATTGGCCGATGAAAATTCTTCTACATGATGAACTACATAATATTAAATTAATTTATATAAAGAAATATTTTTATACTTGTAATAGAATGGCAGAAGATCTGTAAATTAAATTAATTATGATTCCACTCCAATTTTATCATGCCAATATGGTTTTTATAAAACACGAATCATTATCATGTATTTGTACTTTTGATAAAAATATCCACATCAGATTGTAACATTGATGGATATCTCCATTTAATTGTCCTCAATTAAAATGACTGGAATAAAAAGTTGACACAATTACAACGACTTACTTAAATTTAACCAGATCAATTATTTCCAAACAAACACTCACTAAAAATTCATTAGTTCGTTATTGTGAATTTCAACCCACTGAACTCTTGATTCACCACATGACAATATAAACACGTGTCGAATACACAACAATACTGCAAAACCAATTGTCTCCATGTGTAATGGACAAACATGGGTAGACATACCAATGCAATTAATTACCAACATATTGCAGTGTCACACATTTGTATTTATAATTCTGTATAACAAGCGGTTGGATTTTCGTGATACTGCACTGTTTACATATTCAAAGCCTTGGTATGATTGCACCTATATGAATAACAAAAACATGTTTGAGGGTTCATACGTTCGTATATTGAATCTTCAATTGTACACAAGAGTCAATATTTGTAATTAAATCAATTTACATATGATAATTAAAGTGTGATGCACGTGACTGTAATTACATGTAGTGTTTACATTGAACATATAGCTGTATAGAAACGGGTATGTTTGAACATGAAATATCATGCAAACATCTCTGTTCAGTTGATAGCCCTACACATTGCCAACATTGTTGCACATGTATTGCAATAATAGAACTTCATTATGATTCTGCAATTGTTATTTGTTATTTCTATTGATTCTGCCACTCATCCACCAAACAAATCATCTCACGTTCCAATTACAATAGATAATCTCACAACTTTCTATTTACATGGATAAATATTCGATTGGAAAGTTATTTTGTTAGATTATTATTATATTAACGTCTGTATTTTTATTTGACTATCATTATTATCATCCACTTTTTTTAACCATTCGTGATTTGTTTCAATATTTTTTCGTCATTATTGGTGAACTCGTTTGCTATCATAGTTGAATAATAATCGCAGAATATATTGGGATGTGAAAATAAATAATTGCATCAACGTATCTGAAATTCATTTAATAATACTACTGAATGACCGATGTGTATTCTCTTCTGTGACAATATAGATTTGAATTATAAAGAGAAAATAAAAACAATAACAAATGATGAAATAATAAAATAGGAACATTAATAATAATTTTGACAGAATTGTTGAAAGCTCAAATGATTTATGTGTAGTTTTTTATTGTTTCTGTTTGTAGTATATTAAAATTGGAATGAATTTTGTATGTATTATGAAAGTCGCATTGTCAATGTATTAAATTACAATCGTATTGTGTTTTTTTTCCAATAATCGTCATTGCATTTTCAATTCTGCGAAAGCTCGGATGACTGCAACACAACCTTGGCTTTTTGTTCGAAGTGCAGTCACATATATATAAATATACATATATGAAATTCTTTTCATGAGTAAGCGCCAACAGTGTGGTCCTATTTGAAAGTCAAATGTCCGGAAAATCCCGTTAAAACGCACGGCAACTGTCCAGGGCATTTGTGAATTCCGGTTACCTATATAAATATATAAATGTGTGTATATTTTATATACATGCAGTGGTGATATTCACGTTGCATGTGTGGAGCTTTTGTCTCATGCAAAAAATGCTTTCTATAGGACAGCGTTGTTTTGCAATATTTTGTTTAGGGTACTTCTGTCACTGCAGCGATTACATACGGAGACTTTCTTTTTTTTTTTCTTTATCTGTACATTAATTGTTACATTGGGAATGTAAGTATAATTTTTTAAAATTTCGTTACGTGCATTAGAAAATAAATTTATTGTCATAAAAGTTAAGCTTTTATGCATTGATAATTATTCCTGGCAAAATTTTGAGCTTATAGGTGAGAGGAGCATCAAATTTGATGCAAATAAATGAGAAACTGGACGAATGTTAAAAATGAAGTGCAATTTCACGAGAAAATGTTCACCTCGTGTAAAATATTTGTCAGGATTTATGCATCTAAGTGGATTATTCTTTTCGCTTATCATAAAGCGGTGTGAAACTATTTGTGAAACACGTAAATGAATATACGGGTAATTACATCATGATTCGTATCAAGTTCTGTTTCGTACATTCAACAGTATACAGTACTCTTTGGTAATTATATCCAACTTGTAAAATCCGGGCGTTTTGTCATAGTTTCACTTGGTTGCCGACGCTCCAACGTGGTATATTAATAGTGTTGTATTACTGGAAAGATACGGGAAACCAACGAAGTTCTTCACTTTAAATTCAATCCTGTTATTATTTTCTGTGTCGGAGGTAGATAAAGAAAATATTTGCGAATGTAACGCTTCATTTTTACTTTCATGACATTAAAATTTATTTTATATTCAGCGTTTCAATTATTCATGAAGTGTTTTGATTTCATTTTTTTTCTATTTTTATATATTGATGGAGATTGAGATGTGGTATAATATTATATGTCGAACTTCGGTTTATGTTTTTTTTCCCCGAATGAACTCATACATGGACGAGTTCATTACCGGAAGTTTGCATGCATCAAAATAATAAAAAATATGAATATATATTCGCGCGAGCATTTACATATTATGTTTGCGTGTACACGTCCGGAAAATGGACACGATAGAAATTTTTTAGCGGCAATTTTTCCGAAATTTATATCTGTTGTTTATTTATTAACTGTTTTATCTTTCCCTTCCGCATGGATGAGAAAATCATTTGTAGTTTTTATTGATTAAATAAAATCTTTACACTGAATTGAAAAAAAAACTTTCAGTTATCTTTGTCAAGAAAATTTGATAGAAAAAGTCGTGAGTGAATTGCATACAAATAATATAGAAAAATGAGATATTTCAATTCATATTCTCCTTTCCATTCTATTAAATACAATCAGATTAATTTCTTAATATTTTGTCTTTCTACTCATTTGTTCCAAGTTGGTTATTTCGATATATATTATTTAACGGATATGTATTTAGATTATACTATCAGCGGTTTCCGATGT
The DNA here is from genome assembly GCA_030523045.1 of Meteorus cinctellus. Taxonomy (NCBI): domain Eukaryota; kingdom Metazoa; phylum Arthropoda; class Insecta; order Hymenoptera; family Braconidae; genus Meteorus; species Meteorus cinctellus. The sequence goes on from JAPYZF010000324.1 coordinate 60,692, forward strand.
ACCAAACATACTCTATGCAATTATCCGGGATAATTATAAAAATGCGTTGGTTTCTCAAGCTGAATAGTATATAAGGGCGTCAACTGCACATAATTTTCCTCAGTCATATAGTTATCTCCTAATAAACTATCCATTGACTGCGAATATGAAGTTCCTGATGATATTATTCGTTGGTGTGATCGCAATTTTTGCAATTGCATCAGCGCAGATTTTGTCTGCAGAAGGTTAGTATTGTTAGATATTTCTACTGTGTATTTAAAATGCAAATATAATTATTGTTGAGTGTATAAATTAATTTTTCTTCTTCTGACTTTTATTCAGGATCCCCAAATTCAATGGATGAGGATCGTCCACGACGGAAGAGGACATATCTTCGATGGGGAATGGGGCGACCAGAAGGGTATCCAATGATGATTGGTTAATTATGTCATCCAATTCATTTTCCATTAACATATATTTTGTCTATTCCGGTCAAGTTCTTTCACTCTAAATGGGAAATCGAATATTGTGTTTTGTGTTGGATACATTGTGGTATCAATCGTACAAAAAGTGTAATATCCTTCAATCTCAATCTGTCATGAATGTTGCACGATATTTTTTTCCATCATTAATTCGTGGATGCAGAGACAGTGTTACAGTTTATTAATTGATTTGTAATATCAAATAGATATGACTTATATTTCGTTACCAATGATTCAAGACGAGAATGGCAATTTGAAAATGGGTCCCTGCATGTCTGATGTGCAAATATTGAAAATTCTGAATTCTACAGACATCTGGAAAGATAATATATTTTCATTCCTAACATGATAATTCTGTGAAATATTGCATGAACCACAATGAATAATAAAACGAATAAAAACCCTATATGATGCATTTTTTAATTTTCCCATTCTGTGTCTGATATCTGAATTTTTTTTCCTTTTTTATGAATTCCAATACACAATTTTTTCATTGAAACTGATCCAAATTCATCGCAGAAGGTGAATAATGCAAAAGAAAATATCAAAATGAAACTCGTTAGTTTATCTTTGTTAATAAATAAGACAATCCCTGGTCTTATAATCATTCATGCTATCTCTGAGTTATAGTGGTTGGTTTCAGTGTAGTACAGCTACAGACTCATTCATTTCCTGTTGTTTATATTAACGCTGATAAAGAAACTAAATCTGGTTTCACTCATTAGTGGTTTCCAACTCACCAAACATCCTTTTTGAAAGTCTCTAGCAGAATTATAAATGTTCGTTTCTTATCCTTATTTTATTGCGTTGAAAAAAAAAATTCATTGTCCTACAACCATACACAGTAGTGCGTTGAGACTATTTAGTAGTGAAGTATTCGTTAACTGCAAGTATGAAAGTTTTGTTAATATTACTGATTTTGGTGATCGCAATTGTTGGGATTGTATCAGCCTTTCAATTCACTGACAGAGGTTAAATGTTGTTGATTACCTCTACAACATATTGGGGACGTTGAAGTTATCGATGATTAGTATGCCGTTGGAAGTTTTTCGTGCTTTACGTCAGTGAACTCAAATACAACAGTTAAAAGCAGTTTATGATAAAAAACTCACAATGATAGAGAAACAGTGGGAGTCATGTGAAGGATGTTTTTCTATGAAGGTTTTACTTGGCTTGGTAATCTTACAGGAATTTCTCAAGGGATTCATCATCGAAATTAGTCGAAGCGTGACAAATGGGAAAAAGAATTTCGGACGCAGAACAATTTATTATTCCTCTATCTTCATTGAGGAACCTTACGACTCTTCGACATACTTATGCATTTTGCGTTTCTTCTTGCGGTGTTGACATAAAACGATAGTTTGATTTCATCGACATTGATTTCTAAACCAATGACAACTTTAAAATCTACAAATTTATTCACCCATGTTTGATGTCAAGTTCCTGGAAAAAATAGTATGAAATAATCGAATGTAGCGACATATATAAATGACTTTGTAAAACCTGGAAAAAGAATTTATTTCCATTGTTGACATGATAATCCTGTGAAAAATGGTGCAGAATGCAATAAATAAACAAAGAAATGTCTGACAAAGAACAATGCATATTTTTTTGTCCCCTTTGAAATTTCATCCGCTGTTTGCTAGATAGACGATGCTAGAAAATTGTTATATTCAGTTGAATACTTCATATTATATATGGATATATACTATCTGATACTATAATCATTGGTGTGTGTTGCTGACATTATCTTCTCGGCTTCTCAGAATTACCGCCCCGCTGCTCACAAGATCAATGTAATCTTGGATTAGCAGTTTGATGTTTGACAACTCAACCTATCGCTTGACTGAGCCGTCAGTTCAGTTTAAAATTCACATTGCAATCTGTATTCTCAAAGAAATAGATACATATGAAACAAGATAAAAATATAGATCTCAGTTAAAGGATTTTTTATTATCACGATTTTAGTTCTGCACATTTTCCGAGCCAAGTATTAAACAAAAGTAATAACCCAATAATTCTATGTAACATCAATTGTTATCTACAATTCGAATAAATATTAGTCACACAAAAACTCTTTATCATTTTGTCTGTAGTTGGAAATATCAAAGAGAAATAATTTTGTGAAATGTATTAAAAGTATCGAATAATGTATCGAATTTCAACCAACCATTTTATTTCCAACATGAAAATACTTTTACTCCCAATGGAATCTGTCGATTGGAATTTAATGTAGGATATGTACGCTTTTCCACGCAATTTACATAATGCTCTTCAAACAAAAAATTTTTTATACCTCTTGTGTATTGCAACTTCGGATCCGAATTTCAGTGTGACTGACAAAAAAATTCAAAATAATCCCACTCATGACTTTCATCATATTTCCTATCAGGATAAAAAGCACAGCAAAAGTCCACAGTTTTACTTCTTTTTTTCACGATCAAATCCTTATACAATATGAATTCAATTATCGTTGAATGATTCATTACAAAATACAGGAAAAAAAAGGTCATCAAACCGATATAACTCACAGCGAAAATGAGTAATCCTACCAAGTTACTTTTGCCACAGAAAAATGAAGAAAGAGAAAGAAAAAAAATTAATCCTGGAGGTCAAATCGATAATTAACACAATTTCATCTAATTTACGCTGTGGAATCGCGGAATAAAGTTCCTGTACAATCCTCAATCTTTCAATACCTTATTTTCATTTTTATTCTCTTTAATTCACTCGCGACTTATATATATACATATATATAGCCCACAGATGTGAGGTTTACCCCGGCAAACTTTCTCTCTAACTGCTGCTCTAAATATCCACGCGATGCGACAAAGTTTCCACCGATAATGGAGCCTCTTTTAGAACCGGAACAAAAGCTCATGCGGATCTCTACATTCTTGTGTTCGCGAGAGGTGTCGACGAGTTTTCATCGTTCTCATTGGTTAACTGATTCTGTCATAAGAAATCAAGGAATTCTATACGGCTTATCTTGTGCAATTATAACGCAAAGCAAATGCAATTTATGTTATTTCTCTATGCACAATCAGAGAATACAATCGTACACGACAATAGACAACTACGAAAGAAAAAGAAGGAGTCTCATCATATCAATTCATATCACATTTAATAATACAACTTCTATAACTTCCTTCCACGTCTACAAGAACAAAAACCAATCTCATCTGGAAGTTTTAGTGCAAAATTATTCCATCCATAGGGCACTCTATTTTCAAAACATTTTGAAATATCAATTAGTGAAATAGCGGACAGATGTGAACCTAGTTCGAATCCCACATAAAATCGATACTCACAATTGTCTGCTTTAATCTGAAACGAAAACATATTCTTATCATCAAAGACCTTATTCTCGAAATATTCTCGAGCGAAAATTTAATACACTGCTGAGATAAAAATATGGAGACATCGTGAGATGAAAATTCAGCCTCCTCATTAACACAGCGCGTTTCAATCTGTTGATTAAAGTAGAAATACTCTGAGGAGTAATGTACTCTCAGCCAAGATTGGAGAGAATCGATGTGAAAATAGATTGAGCTTTAATTTAAATTAATTGATGTTTTGGTTTCCAAGTTATCATGCTCTTTGTAGGAGTGAAAATAAAGTGAAAGTTTCGGTGAAGCAATCACAAATTTATAGTGAGAAAATTATAAAGACGAGCGGAAAAAAGTAGTAAATTCATCATAAAGAAATTAATACCCTTCTCATGATTTTTATATTTTCTTCATTTATTCTGAATATCATATTTGGCTTTTCTCTTTGATTCTCCATTATAATCTCCTTCCATTCTTCTTAACGTCCATTAATTATTATCAAATTCAACTTATCAATTCTTCATGCGAAACAATTTTTCGTCCAAGACCGCAAATGGACAGATAAATTTTGAATAATAATCCCAAGCAGTATTGAGAAACGTGGGATGAATTGAAATGACGAATTCAATATTTGTCAAAATTTATTTCTTACTGATATACATTCATAGATAAATATTTCATTCGGCACGTTCCAAGAATACGCAGCTATATGGTCGTTATGCATCCGTAAGTGACACTATTCATCGTCTGATGTTTCATGTGAAGGTTAAACCATTATCTACACTGCCAGATCGTAATCGAGGTACAACGGTATCATTGAATCTCACGCTTATCTCTGTCACTGCCATGTTGGTGGTTAGGAATTTCCGCAGGCTTTCAACACCAGTGCGTGGACGTCGATCGAATGGATAACCCATTGCACGTGCGTCAGGATATTTGCGATCACGCAAGCCACAATAACTTGATGCACTTTTGCATCCAGTCACATCATCCTGCTCAACCTGGATCAATAGAAAATATGGTAATATCGATGACACATTTCCAGTTGCAAATTTCTATTCATACAATTTTCTATTAGTTTGTTATATTATATTCAATCTTTTGCAACGCAATGTCACATTATGAAATTTTCTTATATTTACAGTTAATTGGTTGAACTTGATGAGGTGAATTAGTAGACTGATTAATTAAATGAAGTTGCATCTTACCACATCGTCTTTATAGTTAGAAATCATGATGAAAACATCCATTGGAAAACCTTCTTTTCTACCTTTGGGACATAGCATATGCTGTGGCCATCCACAACCGCAAAAGTTGAATTGTTGCAGCGAATCACCGCCTACTGGTCGATTTTCATCCAAGTTACGGAACACACTTTCAAATGGAATGATCACTGATGATTCTGAAGACTTGCGAGTAATAGTATTTTCTCCTGGTGTTACTTTATCAGAAAAAAAAATCGTAAATGAATAAGTGGACACAGAATGATAGAAATTAAACTACAAAAGTAACGCTAACGAAGTCAAGACTTCTAGAATTCATTATGAAATACAAATGTTGTCCATCATACCGCCACCATATGTGACTAGACTGATACTTACGTTCGACAGTAAATTTATCCATTTCAATCATCAAATCTTTTTGAATACGGTAAGTAAATGGTAGACGACGCTCATCGAATTTTGGACCAATGAAGATTCTGCAAGTACCAGTTTTCGGTGTGTTTGAACGGTTGTTCACTTGGATTTTGTAGATAAATGGTGCATGGGCCAAATGAGTGAATCGCGTGAGTACAGCACCCCGTGGGGTAAAATCTAGACCTCTCGAGAGATCTAAATCACTTTGATTCCAGAATGTTGATAGTATATTCTGAGGTTGGTTGGGAGTTATTACTGTAGCTCCAGTGACCTCTACACCTGGATAATCCAGCTAAAAAATCGAAAAATTTCATATTAACGCCTCCATTGTATTTACTTAAAAATGTAGGACTAATTATTGATGAATACCTGTTCAACGGTGTATGCAGGCAGGGTATTTTTGTGTTCCAAAAATATTTCATTGATGAATGCATGCCATCTATAAAATATTGGGTCTCTCATCGCTGTTGCAGAGTCACCCATTATTCCAAATGTTTCCTTTGGCACGAAAATAGAAAAACAAATGAATCGTGTATAAATAAAAACAATTCAAATTTTAATTCATACGGAAACAATGATTAAGTGACGAAAAAGAAATGAAAGAAAAATGTTGCTGAACGTAATTTGTGTTATTAAAAATAATTGTGTTAGAGAAAGTGTTTGAGCCAACTATTTATTTGTTTTGTTTGATTTGAACTTACGAGATAACGATGATCAGGATCGTGACAGTATGATATAACCACATGACCAAGATTGTGAAAATCTCCATAAAGATTGGGGTTTGGTGTAAGAATACTTGCTTCGATGATATTACCGAGTACATCAATTCCACCTTTCTCCGTTAAGGGCATTCTCTCACCTCTAGCAGTAACAACAGTGCCAGTATGAATAGCCTCATAGATACGATCACGCCAACGTTCCAAATCCTGAAGGTCAACTCGTAAATCGTCCACCGGTCGATTGATGTCACTGAGTTTAGCATTAGCTGGGCGAGATGGCCATGTACGACTGGCGACCAGATTATCGAGCTTGGGAAAATAACCCTCGGGAATTGGTTCGTCGAAGTTATTCAATCGTTTCACGCGGCTCAGACTATTGCACAAACGCTCGCAATTATATCTGTCAATATTTATCGAATGTGTAAGTTTTCACAAATCATTATTTCTATTATGGATTGATAAAAGATTATTGTCCATTATTAGGACGAATTTTGAGATTGATAATTATGAAAATGAACTGCTCGATATTTTCTTTTCGTCTCACAGAACATTTTGTTCTTGATTCAAGAATATTTTTCGGTCTAAAATGAAATCCATCATTCTCATCCGATGAATATTATGTGAAAGTACATGTAAACTTTACGTTTACAAATATTTAGGACACTTTAGTCTGTAGCGAATATTGTAACGATATTGAATGGATAATAATTGGATACCTCGCCATAATTTGTTGATGCATGTAGTAAAAAAGTTCTCCACGTCTGTCCTTGTTGACAATCGACGGATCAGCCTCAAATGGATAAACCAGATGCCAATGCCAGTGATGAAGATTGATGCCAACGTCTTCACGCCAATAAGCCACGCGATGTTCCTCATCCAGATCAGAGGCAGTGTAATCTCTTGGGATTTCTATCGGAATCTTTTTGACACCAAGAAAAGAAAAAAATTGACAAGGAAACAGAAGAAATTAATTGCTGAATTTTTATCGGGAACTCACATTTTACTCAACGAAAAATTATTTTTAGGTTTTTTTTTCTTTGAAACTATTCTGATTAATTCTTTAAGACAATTTTGGAATTTACTCTTCACCCAGTTTCCTTGATAGGTTCAATAACCTCGATTTTTTTTTATCTTCTCATGTTCTTATAGAAAAACTAAAAATCTTTTATCAGTTTGATATTATTTTTTTGATTGCATTCAAATATGTATAATTGATAAATCGAAAATTCCGTCATAAACTCACTCGTGAACCAGGTGGCACAACATTGGCTTCTTCTTTGGCACGAGAAAAAATTCCACTGTCAACATATTTGTCAGGAAATACTTCAGTCAATGGTGGAAGCGGCAAATTTTTCGTATCAGGACGATGAAGCATTGCCACTGATAATGCGTAAATAAACATATTGGGATTGACACGATCACGAAGGTAAACAGCAATGGATAAAAAATCTTCAGCAGTTCGCATTCCGACAAATATATCAATAAGTCTGCCAGCAATTTTACGATGAGCAGGTATGAATAGTGAGAACGGTGAGCGTCTATCAAGTTGTAGGGGAATACTCAAGTCAGGTAGAGTAATTGGATTCACGGCAATTTTCGAACTAGTGTCCTCGCCAAATCGTGACAGAACATCAAAGGCAATATTGCGATATCGATTTGGCTGAAAATAAATTAGTTAGATCATAAATTAATCCAATAATTGTCAAATTTTTGTCTACTCGTCATTGCATTTACTCACCAAATATTCAGCGGGAATATCAAACGCAACTTTGTTTTCACCTTTTGGAACGTAAACTGGTTCAGCGGGACGATCAAAAAGATAAAGAAGACCACGATTTGTATCAGACATCTTGATAAGGTTGATTATAATAATTATGTACTCGAATAAAAATTTGTATTTCAAATATTCCAAGTGATATCTTCCACTCGAAATAATTTCGCTCGTTATATGTACATGTATGTTATTTTTAACCCTCGTTTGTGATAATGGTGAACGTGAATTATTAGTGTGCACACGTTCAACAGCAGACGTGAAGAATATCTGATATGCGTTCTAGCAGCTGTGGGTGGTTTTATACAAGAATTCACAGGATACTGTGGTTTCCTGATAGCTGTACCGACGGAGACAAACATTCTTTGCAAATTCCGGTTCGGTATTCAGTTCACATTTAATCTCCGTATTTTTCTTGCGGTTTTATAATTTTATACTGTCCTATTTGCATTTTTTTTTAATTTTTTCTTCAACGCTATATCACTCAATCTTTGTCTGGAATTCTCTAGACTAGAATATTTCGGAAGGATGGAACATATTGATCAATCATACAGACAATTGGAGTTCTAATGTTGCGTACTTCGAAAGACTTTTCCATCATTTGTCAATCTGAAGTCTTGAAAATTATAAAGATTTTATTTTTACCAAGATTCTTTCATGATATTGAGGTTGTAAAGCGAAAGAGAAAAGCTGACGTGCCGCATATGCTCTCAATTTTCTCTAAGCGATATGTTCACAAAAATATTTAGATATCCTCGTCAAAACCAATGTGGAATATTTTTTTCCCCCATCGCCAAAGTGATTTATTCTCAGTATTCAATAGACAAATAGAGAAACAAAGAATCGAACAAGAGGAGAAGGGAATTGCAAACATTGAATTTTTCAATAGTATATAAAAAAATACGCCCGCAGCTTTTCACTACCGATTCAGCCCAAATGCAGTGTAACGTAATATTCTCTTCGTTTTCATTTTTGTGTATTTGTGAGTTTAGCCTACAGTGTGGATGTTTGTTCGCTATAGTTGGATCCACATGGGAAAACACTGGCAAAAATGAAAGAATTGATCGTAAAGTGTAATTTTAATTCATTCGTGAACATTATCACAATCTAATAACATTATATAACATTGTTACAACAATATCATCATAATTTTATATAAAATTCACTATTCAACTATGCACTTCTGTTTCTATATCTGTTTTTTTAAATTATTTTAGCGAGTAAATATATACATAAACCACTGGGAAATCACAGTAGCGTGAAAAAGTGAGACCAGACTCGGTGGGCACGATTACACGTGGTCAGTGTGCTCCATTTTTTCAGTGCTCTCATTTTTTTTTGTTTTTTTTTGTTATGTGTTCATGAAAATCCCTGCTCGTGGAAAACCAGTTTGCCTGCGGCATGACATGCTGGGCTGTTTGTGCATATCGAGTTGCTGGGTGGAGAGAAAAAATATAGGGAGAGTGGGCGTAGGAAAAGAAGAGACAGGCACAAGGGTTGACGAGGGAGAACCAGGGGTTGCGCGATTCAATCTCGTTGAGAGAAAACAGTCGGACATTTGGAAAAACTAATTTCCATTTAGCGCCTCTTCTATACAATATACACATGAGATGTAGTGGTGATTTTTATTTTAGGTATAGCATTCTACATATATGTACAATTTATTTTTAGAATAATTTTATAGATAAAGGAACCTTTTTAATGAAACCCTAAGATTATATCTTTAATGCATGTGAATATGAGGGGTTACCTATATTTGAGATAAGGCAAAATGTTTTTATCCGATCAAAGTTTTTTCTTTAATTTTTAAAATCATTGGATGCAATTTATTTTTAGTCTCTTCATTTAGTAATTTTGTAGATCCCATTTTGAAATTAATGAAATTAAAAGTGCGGCGGCCATTTCCTCGTGATAGTTTTCGCAGAACAGTGCACACAATAATCGGTATATTTTTATTATTTTTATCAGGACCACAAAAATGCTATCAGTTTTTTGCAGAATGCTGAACACAATTAATTTTTATCGTACTCGACATACGCCAAATTATTCTCGAAATTGTTGGGTGAAAAGTATTTGTCTGATTGGAGCAAAGATAATTCTATAGCATACTTCTGTTTTACACTGTTTTGTAGAATATAAAAATAAAAGTATGAATATGAGAATGTTTTAATGGAAATAAATGATCAGACAAAGAATCAAGGGAATATGAATTTACGAAATGTATGGGATCAGAATTGCGATTAAAATCAAATAATTCAGTGAAAGAGAAAAGGCGAAAAAGGTGGAGATTTGAAACGATTAAGTTGCTTTCAACGCTGTGAGAGATTTTTTTATTAATGTTTTACTTCAAATTATTTTTCATTCTACTTTTATTTTCTCTATTTTTTGTGGCAGTATAATGCGTGTATGAAGAGAGCTATTACATAATAGCACCAGGCAGAGTGTATGGGGCATACGCATCGGTGAATTTATATGGCAGAACTCGGCGAGATGAGCACTCTTGTGAATCACTATATATTCTGGCACTTCCAGCAGTCCGAATAAAAACAAAAGCGCCTATATGCGTGGGCCGTATATATATCCTATATAAATGCCGTGGTCCATTCTGGTGGTGGTCCTGTAGTAGGACAATACACTTCGCTCTCTTCCATCCATTTACCAACGCTTTTGCCATTGGGAATCACGTACGCGTCTCGTAATAATGCCATTCGCTATTTTTTCTGGTCTCGATTCACTGTCGCTATTCAGTTGAAAAATAAAAGTAAAATAAAATAAATCGGTGGTATTTGCCAGGAATTTTTGAATACATTTTAAAACGTTCCGAATAATTTGGAGAAAACTGCTATTGTACTAAAGTTAGTCTTTTAAAAATGAAAAAAAAGGAAAAAATGTCAAATATGAAACAATTGTGACAATTTGAAATTTTAAAGATTTCAACTTAACATTATAAAGAGAATTTTTGACGATAAGACAATTTTTAATTGTTTCAAGCGTTCCTCGACTATTGTTGTTGTTTTATACATGGAGTTATCGTAAAGATGATATGAAAATGTCGGATACTGTCCAACATTTTGATGAATTCGAAGAGAAATATTTGTTTTCCTACTTTGTGAAATAGTTCTGGAAAAAATATCTCACCACCATATGCAACAAAAATGTTTTTGTTTACAGAGGGGTTTGGTTACGTTGGCATCGATCATCGATAAGAAGAAAAAAGATATTGGAAGTTCACCAAGAGTTCCTCTCAAAATAAAAATCGTACAACGGTTGCAGATATGAGGAAGCTGATAGGACGCGTCACATAACATACTATCTACGCCATATCTATGTCAATAACAAGTCAATCTGTTGATAACTATCAAAAATATCACCTACGTCGACCGAAAAAAGAAATTCGAATGAAAACTGCTTCGAAATTTGGCTCCTATTTAAATTATTATACATAAAAATGAATTATCGTTCATACACTAATCGAGTGAATAAACAAAAGGAAAAGAAATCTTAAATTCTACAATCAAACAAAATATCCAAATTGAAGCTGATAAACATAAATATTTAGCTGCTCTCAAATATGAAAATTCAAAAAAAATAAATTGCCTTATCATCTCGGTGCAATTGTCATGAAAATTTAAATATTATTCTCAAAAAAAGAATTCGTGATGATTCAGCGATAGCAATATGGAACAATGGTAAACCACAAACCACTCGATAAATTTGTTAGATAACTTTCCGACGATAATGCTGTATAGTCATCAAAAAATCTGGCACCAATAATAATTATAAAACCAAAATAGAAAAAAAAATGTTATAGATAAAAAAAATAGGAAAAAAGTAAATTTAGGTCAACCATCAATTTATTGACGTTTATTTATGCGCTGTTGTACACGACGCCGACCTGACACATTCACACATACATCTTGGCTCTTCATACATCCAACTTTTTACTGATATGTTTGCATGTGATTTTCATGTTGTTTTACCTCGGAGAATATTGTTTTATATTCAATTTTTTCTGCATCATCAAGTCTGCATTTTTATTCCACCATACACATACATATCAAGATGAACTTTCTGTTAATTCAATGTATATTATAATAGTAATATTAATAAAAATATCTAGGATTATTATAGTAATTCATTATCTCCCAAAGATAGTAATCACAATTTTTCTTTATTATTAAATATTTCAGATAATATATATCAATTATTATGTAATTCAGTTATAGAATGAAATTATGATAAATTTATGGTGAATTCTATATTATTACAATATCAACACTCGTGTTTATTTATTATTTACAGCCTCTATATTTATATTCATACACTTATTAATTAATTCTGTCACTAATCTCATGTCGAATATGATTTTCTCAAAAATATCATCGCCATATGATTCTACTTTATTTCATTTTTTTTTTCTTGAAGTGTGTTTTTCTTTTTTGTGTTCAATTTTCATCGTTTCTTATTTTCTTCTGCTTACAAGTTTCGACATTTTGATCTCAGATATAAACGAGTGACATTTTATCTTGGCAGTAGACCGGATCGCATTGCTGCTGGATGATCGTATTGCCAATCCATTTCCCATGACATCGTACCGATGTTGCGGTCATTATTTTCCACCTGCCAATTCCTGTTGGTCCCAGTGGATCCACACCAATTCGACAGTTTACACTTCCAACTTCATCACGGCAAACAGCACATATTTGTGCACCTACCGAGTAGAGAAAAATAAACTGAATAAATGAATAATGAATATTTACTTTTCTCTTTTGTATTTTCGTTTGCTCTCATTTATTCTTTAATTCTTTCCTTCATTTTATGAGACATGAAGTTATTCATATCAGAGAAGAAAAGAAAGAACTCTAATTGGAACAAATATATTCAAACAATTTGTTTTATTTAATTTTTCTTTCGGATATAAAAATAAATTGAATCGTTCAATTGCAATTTCTTATATCATGATTTTCATTGTTGCCCCATTTTGTTTTGCTCTTATAATTGAAAATCATGATATTGCTATTTTCGTCTCTCTGAAAATTATATTGAGAACTATTTTATGCTGATGAGAGTTTGAGTGAGCCATAAAAAGTGCTTGCACCTCAAGCATTCCGACCTATCAAGAGTGTTGCGTGACGCTTTTTTATTTTTTGCAAACAGAATTTACGTATCCACTTGCAATATTGAAAACAATAGAAACAGGTACAGTTGTAAATTTTTTATGGAAAGTAGTGAATTCTTCATAACGTTGGAATCAATAATGAAATAAAAAGTAAATATAGGAGAACAGCAATAACATTGAATTACTTTGATTTACATTCAAAATTACGAATAAAATCATACACGAATTCTAATTTGCTACTAAAATCACATCAACGTAATGCAACAAATTCTCTCCATAATTATTCTAAATCTGTCAACACTTTCACCAATATTTAGTAAAAGCATCTCTCAATATAATTTCCTTTAATCATTATAACTGAATTATAACTCATTAATGAAATTATAACTTAATAAAATTATTGTTCTATTGATCCGACAAATGTATCACATTAATCTGCGTTATTAATGATATCATGAATAAAAATTATCTGTTCCATAAATATATGATTATCCTTTGAATTATAATATTCCTATTTTGATAACAGCTCCAACCAATAGATGAACATAAATTTTGTCAAATGAAATACATCAAACGAAATCTCGACTGAGTCCCATCAAAATTATTATCATAATGAAAATTATACATCAGCAAACTATAGAATGATCAAATTATTTTATGTACATACAAATGAAATATAAATGGAAGGATTGATATTATGTTCACGTTTCATGAATTCAAATGGATAAACTTCAATTGAGTCAGGTGATTTCGTGCATTTTCGATTACGCCATGAAGTTTAAATGATAATATAGACTAAACCATAATACTTTTGTTCGTTTGCGGAATAATAACCCCTACAGAATGCATAGAAAATTATATCAAATGTTAATATACATAAAAAAAAAAAAAATATTAACCGTCGTTACTGTACACACGATGTTAATTATCGAATGAGCAAGCACGCGAAAGAGTAAGCACGATAGGTCGTGCTTATAAACTTTTGCTTGGTGTTATGCCTGGAGCTATCTAACATACCCATATATATATATGTATTTAAGTTGAGAGGTGCGATGGATGGCAGGTGCGGGCGAGAGCAACTAATGAACTTATGGTTTGCAATAATGCAATAAACCCCGAGAAATTTCTTCGATTTATAAAGAATAAGTAAATAAAATGAAATAAATTAAAACGATAAATCATAGGAAAACATTACGAGATGAATCAGTAGATACCAGAGAATTCGAATTTACTGTTAAAAAAATAATGGCTGTCGTTATTTTTTTTACTCTCGTTTCACACATTTTTTATTCAATGTATTCACAGTACGAAATACTCGTAAAAAGTTTACCTGCACATAAATATATATAGGAACGATGTAAAATCAACACAGTAATAAAATGTAGTATTGAAACAATCTCAAATCGAGTCTCGTTTTTTTTTCTCCAATCATTTATTTTATTTTTTGCTATATTATTGCACTTTTCTCTATCAGAAATGACATAAACATTAAAGTCACAGGTGCGCAAGCAGGGGTTATAAAACGTAATTGAAGTACAACATCAGAGATAAGCCTTAGGTTACTGTCACGCGCAATTATTTAATGTGGCGGACACGCGAGAGCTCGCGCCCGATAACCGCCGATCGTAAAGCTGTCTTTTCCACTTTATCGTTCCTACAACGTTATCCTCGTAAATAGAAAAAAAAGGACGATAAATGAAAAAAAAAAAATTTTAATGTATTGATTCGAGAGAGGAAAAAACAAACATCTCAAATGCACGAAATTAATCACGAAGAAGAAGAAAAATGTGTTGGGGGTTATCGTAATCTTTCCATTGAATTTTCTTCGTGTACCAGATCCATACATGAATAAATAATGACCTCGTTGGAATTCATTATATTTTATAATGAAGAAAATAAAATGTATAGAAGGGTAGATTCAATGAGGGATGGCTATCTAGATGGTAACCTATTAGTGGCAGAATAGTCGATTTTGTTCAACAATTTTTTCAGCTATCCAAAGAATTCACTTGTCCCTCCTCATTTCAGATCAAATCTGGCATTATTCCAATTTCAAGTGATCAGTAATTCGTTCGAATGAACTCTCTGACAGATACAAGGGAACTTTCTCCAGTATCTCAGTAATTCGCTTCAGTTTTAACGTGAGTTCAGGATAGTTCAAATCGCTTTATGCATTCTCAAGATATTCCGAGCTCTATTTTTGATTCAATAGAAGGGTCATGGCCAAATTCCTCATTCCGTGTGTCATGCCAGAAATATCTAGTGAATTATATACTACATCTCTCTATTGGTTGACACACGTTCCCCAACATCACAAAAAAAATTATAATTACGTTAAAGCTTCAACTTTATGATATTGATTACATGCAGAATTATTCAAGGGTCTACAACTTAAGATAACAATCACAATCACAGGATAAACCATAATAAAACTCCGGAATAAAATTTACATAGACATACATATGAAATAATTTATGGCTCTAATTTTCGTCACTAAAAAAAATGCAAACCGCAAATTTCCTGCGCAAGCTGTTCATGGAATTTTTTAAATTCATTGTTTTTACACTTAATTCCTCTTTTTTTCTCATTAAAGCCGAGGGATTAAAAATAATGTCTTGATTAGCACGTGCAAGATGACACTTCTCTTGATACAGAAAACCCGTTGTCTCCACATATATAAATATACAAATATATAATAATAAAAATATCATATAGAGTAGTAGTAGGTATACATGTGTAGAATAACAACAACAAATATAAGCAAGTGCTTGAAGTGCCAACTAAAGTTATATGGAGGTGAAGCGGAAGATGGTAGAGTGAGATACAGTAAAGAAAAGTAGGAAGTGAGAATAGAGGAAAAAGTAAGAGTATATGAGAGGAGACTTTATAGGACGCCCCGGAAGGAGCCTCGTTGACCTCCGAGACTCGAGTCGACAAGCACCTATGCACGACAAACAACCCCCTTTCTCACATTCACCCCCGCTTTTATCTAACATATTTTCTTATTTCTTCTTTTTCTTCATATAATTATATACACTCGCAGGTCTGAGTCGCTTTTCTGTACGTATGATCGAGATTTCACTCTTTCTCATATTTCTTAGGTAGCTCCTTTTTCTTCCTCTTATTCTGATTTTTACATTACCAATGTGCCATTGAAACCTTACCGAGCTCCAAGCTGGGAAACTCCTTGCTGCACGCTTGTGACGCCCAGATCACTGTGAAAGTAGAACAGTCGCTGGAAAAAAAAAATGTTAATAAAGATTTATTACGTACTTCTTATTCGTGCTGTTGTTTTTTTTTTACTTCTGAAGATAATGATTATGTAAAAAAAAAGTGTACTTGTTAAAATGACATTAGTGAGTTGTTGAGCAGAGGGTGGAAATGTATAATCGATAATTTGATTATACTGATGGCGTTTTTTTTTTCATTTTCATATTGCCTTGAAGTGTTTTTTCCTTTTCAAGATAATTGAACAGTTGAATTGCAAAAATTCGGGGAAACATTTTAATTCAATAAATTATGAACATTTTGATCTGATGAGGATTATTGTAGATAGATAAAGGGAAATATTCCAGAATTCAATCAACATTCATTCAATGTTAAATGCAATGTGATATTGTTATCCGGATTATTCTATTTGGAATGTTATATAATTGTTCCTTAATTACTATGTTCAAATGAATTCGAGATGATTTCAAACTATTTGGAATATTGGTAACATCACGAGGGGTCATAACAAACAAATAATAATTTTGTTGTAGAATGATTATGATTGAAATTTCAATCAGCAGTCGGGCATTATACACTACAATGCTAAATATGAAATGGATAATAGTTTATGTATATGATATATGATATATATATATATATATATATATATATACAATAATATTCCGCTTCGGAACTTCCGGCCTATCTCCATACATGCATGTGGATTATCCAACCAATCCAACCAACCCCGACCTAAATACATTTTGCCACGATATATGTAATAATGCAACGAGAAATCCATTCTTGGTCGTAAACATAACTCGATATTGGAATGAGTTCTCGAACCAATACCCGATGTGTGCGTCTCCGTTTGAATATGGTTAGAGTTTTGTACACAGCTGGCTCAATGCAGTAATATAATCTTCCCAAATGTATATTACCATATTCTATATGTACTTTATCCAATTGGATTTAGAATAAAACAAAAATTATTTTATCCTCATGGTGTTTTCTTTTAATCCGTGGAACACAGATAAATATCATCAGGCACTGTCGTCTTTTTTTGACCTTTGTGTTAATGTTCATTCATACGATAGAATTGATGGTGAACACAAAGTACATAAATTGAACAAATAATAATTGTAAGAATTTGAACTATACAATGAAAATATAACACAAAGGAATAAGTCATAGTGAAAAGAACAAGAACATAATACAAGGAATAAAATTAATATAAATGTATCAATTAAACGAAGAAATGGATAAAGGAAAACTTGGGAAATTATTCCTATTGGCTGTATAGAAACCCGAATAAATATATATTCATTTATTACAAATATTCATTCATGAACAACAAACGAATGTTTCCATCAATTTTGCAAATGTGATTCAACAAATAAATTTTCTAAATACCTCATTATTCATACAGCCATTGGATACCCCATAAAATAACCTAAAGTCATTGGTGAACTAAATAAAGGAGCGTTAAATAAAAGAGGAAGGAGAACGATATTTTATGATATTATATTCAAGGTTCATTCACATGGTGAGATCAATAATGAAGACAAGATGAACGAAATGACTTGGAAAACCATCACAGTCTTTAACAACTTTGTGCTCAGCAGGATTTTAGTTGATGAAAAAAAATTTAATATCTTCATATATTGTAGGTATGTTATATTAAAATATGTATACGTGAGTGTATATATTTATAAAAGTGGCTGGTATTGTATGAGTTGATGGCAATACACGAGAACGAAATGAACTACTCGCGTCTGGTTTGAACATAAAAGCGGTTGCATGAGTGCACAAGTGGCTGATGGTGACCGGTAGAAGGGTTCTATATTACGAATTCTGTGTGTGGCGTCGTGTTATCTCGCAATTCTGCTGCTCCTGTGCGGTTTATGTGTGACAACTGACGTCAGCCTATATACATTTGGTCATGTTGAGAATCTACATATAATATATATATCGCATAAAGTTCAACAGATATTAATGGAGAAAGGATGAGCTTCTATGAAAGAGTTGCCATTTATAAACGGATTCAATAGTAATGCATCCTTTTATAAAATAACTCTTTCAAAGTCGCATTAATTTTTCTTTTTCTTCACCTAAATGCAAATTTTTAAACTGAATCTGATGACATTATAAAATATAATGATGATAGTAATACTGATTTAGAGGAATTAGATAATTTGATTATAAATATAAGAGATGTGCATATTAATTTCATTAAAATTAAAATTATGACGAATTTTAATATGAATTTAGTTTTCGTTGGCGACTTGGTCGTAATAGGATTCGTCATCTCGCATATATTTCTGCTAATATTCTATCTCCATTGGGAAATCAAACTTGATGTTTAAACGAAAAAGTTTTTTGTGAGAAAATCTTGTCTCTGATATTCGTCGTATCTTTTCAAATATTACAAGTGAATTGAATATGTGTTTGAGAGTTCAAATAGTATCGATTAATATTGCAATCATGTTCTTTTCAAATATTGAACTCTTCCATATCTCAAACGATATAATTGTCTTTAAGAGAGATGATTTATTGTAGTAAATGTTGTAACGCGAATCTAAGTTAGGAGAATTGATCGCTCTAATAACTATTTGTGTCGAATTGAAAAATATATGAGTTGACTTTAATGTAAGTACTGTTCAAAAATTTAAATAAACCAAATTTTGTTGATCGATATCAATGTCAGTATGATTTTATGTTTTATTGAAAGTCACTATAATAATCTACGACGTCTATCTTACGTTGTCTCATGAGACTGGATGAATGTACTGTCATTGAAGTTCCCTCTTTCATGAAATTACTCTGATGCTTTCTGTTCAAAGCCATTAGGAATATACTATATGGAGAATGAATAAAGGAAGCACTGGCAGTCATGGGCAACGATTCTGAGCTCACAGTCTCATCGCACACAACTTCCATGACACGAATAATTTTCCGGTGTAAAGACCTTTCAACATCTGTATTTGCGATAAGAGACGCACGACTTACCCTTTCACTGCGACAGTCGTTTCGTTTGACTTCGCATTTATTTCCGACCACGTTGTCAGCAATGCTATGTCTGAGAAAATGAAATGGAAACAAAATTATACGTTTATAATGAGTGATATATTATACGAAGTAAGTGAAAATATTCAGAATTTCAATTATAATTATCAAATAATTGCAATTAAAAATTTCAGAGACAATAATTACTTCTGCATAGCAGATTCAAACCATGTAAACATAATTATCAATGATCATGATTTGTGCAATAAATTTCAATTAAGCTGCTCACGATTATTTCGTGATGAGTTGTTATCTTGATTACGACATCCCACGTGCTCCTGACATATCCTCGATTGTTCCAATTGTGGACAGTGTTTTCCGCCGTTTTGTTTAGATTGCGTGACCACTCGTATTCTAGTTTGTATACCAACTCCACACTGGTTATCACACGCCGACCACGTACCCCAATTACTTACCGCACAATCGACCACTGGAAATAATATAATGTGATATGATAAATATTGGGGACATTTGAATCATATCCAGTCTCAATTTTTTATTGTTTTTTCATTTAAACCGTAGACTGAAATATAACCATTCATTTCTATTCGATACTCAAATGAAGTTGTTCCTCTTGTATCTCCATCCAATTCGCTCTTGAGAAAATAAAAGTTTTCTGTACTTATGTGTAATTATGCAGAATTTTCATCTCAACGCGAATTGAATTGGGATTTCCCTCGCCACTTGCATTTCAATTAGTTTTTAATATAACAATCTCGATAGGTATATCATTAATGAACAAATTTTTCTCGATAGGGAATTATGTAACAAATTTTACGTCTGTTCAACTTTTATTTCTATTCTGTTATGAAATCATGATAATCATTGTGTACAATTTTTTGTATAAAACAAGTTCTGAAATAATGAGAACAATTTTAAATTAACTCTGTGATTTAGGAGACTACAAAAAATAAATCAGCAACTCGTTGCTATTTCATAAATTTTCAATGGAACTTTTTATCATATCCAATCTTGTTTTGTAATTCCATTAATAATTTATATCACTGCATAAATTAATTAATAGGATTATTGTTAGTACAAGGACAAATATAGAAACAGGAGGTGGGTATTAATTCACGAACTACTCCATCGTATGTCTAGCTGTCGACAAAGATATATAGATACACAACGCAGTCGTCTCATATAGTTAATAAGTTCGAATCAAGTCTTGAAAAGTATGTCACTCTCCAACTAACCAAGTAATTGCATTTGATGCCAACTCCCTATAATAACGTAGAAATTATTTATTTTTTGTCCAATTAAATTTATGTAAAGAATTATTAAATTCAAACATACATTAATGTTCAATATTCAAATTGTTTTTCAACGAAATCCACATTCATAAATTAAAATTATATAATATCAGAAATTGAATATAGACAGAATCTTTTGCGAAAATCATACAGTTTATATTTAGTTGATTGATGAATTAAATAGTGCTGACGTGAATTCGTGACAAGTTCTATACCACAATCTATCGAAGTAAGAAACAAGTTTTGTTGCTTTTTTTTTCTCAGTGACCCACTTGAGATTTGGAATAGAGTCTGTCGGATTTACACTTTCCCTTCCCATCGCATCATTTCTTTTTCCTTTTATTTTGTGAATTTCTTTCCTCTTCTTTATTATCTACTCTTTTCTTCGCTCCTTTTTTTTTCATCAATATCTTCGGAAACTTTAACTGCAGTAATGTAAGTGTGTTTGTGATTCTTCTATTCTTCTTTTATTTCTGGTCATTTCTTTATGGTTGCTTTTGTTCTATTGTCTATTCGGTTTTCACAATCAATGGTAATGCCACGACATAAATGAATATTAATTATTTAAGAGTCAATGTGAACGAAAATTGAGTTGAATGAGATATTTGTGATTCAATTTCAGAGCCTTGATATTGACGTGACCTTTATGGAAAGGAAATCTTTTGTGTTTTGAGTCGAATATTTTCTAGTGTTTTTTTTTCCGAATTTTTATTTTCTTTATACAGTTTTTTTTTCTTATAATAATTTCTAATTTGCTTTGTCCTGTATTTCGACACTTCAGTATGAATGCGATTCACTCTATTGGAATAAAGCTTTAACATGAGCGCCATCGATCAGACGATCACTCTTCCGGACAGGGGACTTCAACCAGTGAAAGACGCACGTAGAAAAAAAAATTGCGAGACAAAAAAAAGATGAGAAAAAAACGATAGACACTCAGTCAAAGGAGAAAATGGAAGGAGTAAGAAAGTGAGAATTCGCAGACGTTTTTCTCACACTCTTTCACTTTCATGTGGTATTATCCCTCTTGAAATTGATTTCAGTGGCCTTACGAAAGAATATTGAAGAACAGAGGCATATCGATGTGGTTATCGTCCATGTGATGGATTATGTCGGCGTTTAAGAAAATATAATAAAAAGTAAATTGAGTAATCTCAAAATCGTTATCGAAGGAAAAGAAAAAATTGTTCAATATTTTTTCTTATCAATCAAATGGAATTTTGAAGTAGATAAATTCTATTTCTCAATTGAGCGAAATTCTATGAATGATTCAAGAAATTCGAATAACTGCATCAAAAATTTCTTTAACAATCCTAACGACTCTCTGGAATTTTTTCTTGGCCAGTTATAAATGAAAATTTATTTCTTTTTATTTAGTATAAATTCACCATTGAATTGAAAGGAAAAATTTGGGAGAATAAACAATAAATTAATGTAAAGTTAAATTAATGAATGGATATAGAGAGACGTAAGTTTCACGCAAATTGTGGTGAGCCTCCTGGCCACGGCGTGAAAAATATTAATGGTTTTTCTCTTTTTCCTTCTTTCACCACTTTTATGTAAACCCATACACATACATATGTGCTCGGTAGGATTTATCGTCGTATGCAGGCCACATGGATGGTTTCAGAGGATATATCGAGGCGTTGATCCTGTGCGCTCTATTTCTTCAACATTCCAGACTGTTCGTTCCTATCCTTTTGCTCATGTATCTTCTTTTCGCCCTCTTCACCGTTCATTCTCTCATCCTTATTTCTTTTTTCGTGTTTCGCTCCCTCAGTGAGTTGAGGGAGGCATAAATAAACTCGAGACTCTCTTTTGCCACTGCCGGAAAAAATTTCATACACCACAAGACGAGTGAGAAATGAAATTGTGAGATACACGCTTGAATTGACTTGTCTTTATTAGATGTTAAGTTCATCGTTTTCAATTTTTATTCGTGAATGGATATCTCATAAATATTTATAATTTTTGCTGTATTATTTTTCATCTGCAGCTCACAATTCATTTGTTTCGTAGTACTTCATGTCTTCTTTTTTTTGTATTTCATTAATATAAAACTATTTGATTGCGAAAGTGGCGGGTGCGAAAAATTTGGAATTCTGCCGAAATCATAGATTTATATACGCGAACGTTGCGATTGACAGAGATAAACTCTCATTCAACTGAAGAATGAATCAAACTTTAGTTAGAAAATACCATCACCTCTCAACTTTTATAGTAAAAGTTTATTTCACATATGCAGTTTGCAATGAATTATTATTCTTCAATCATCATTACATTTTTGACTGCGTCCATCATATTTCGACTATCAAATTATCCTGTGAGTGTTATTGAACAGCTTTTTTTTTCTGTTAGCAACCAGAATATTTATTGATTGAAAGGTATAAGTTGTTGAAATTGAAAATTGAAGTGGTAATACGATATTTTCTTCTTCTGATTTGGATTTTCATATCGTTTCAATGGCTTTTAATTATATAAGTGATAGGAAATGCAGTGCAATCGAATGATATTGATATCCATCCAGTGTGAATATGAGTATTTGTGCATGCTATATATGCACCACTCCAATAGTGATTTGTGCACTCGATGTTTTTTACAACTCGTGATTTTATTCAGCTGGACTAATGGAAATTGACGTATTGAAAATTGGATCGGACAGGATGTGTGGTGTGTAGAAAGAATGAAAACACTTCATTCCAAATCAATGTGACGTGTAATCGGGTCAAAAGCTACAGAGCTTTATTCAAATTCATTTCCCTTTTTCTTTGTTAAAAATTTTGCGACATTTCCGCTTTTCAATTTCCAGCGCTTTCGAAATTTTCTCTACGTTTCTATATCTCTTGAGATAATTTCGTTATCCAGATGTGAATTATAAAAATAGATGAGCGTATTACAAACAAAGAGAATTTTAATTAAACTGTACAGTGGATTGCTCTTAATAATTGCAAATTATTTCTAAGAATAATAATAGTGATGATGGCTATTGCCAGGCACTTTGTTTTAACGATATCTAGAGAACATGCAAAGTACGTTAATTTTTTTTATAACGCGACTCAAGTGATTTCTTTTGAGCGTCTCAACTGGTTTTTTCTTCACTACGCACTTCTCTACGAATTTCGTCATTTAAATAAATATAAATTTATTTTTAAATTACCTTACTTTATAATTAAGTGACCATCAGTCA
The DNA here is from genome assembly GCA_030523045.1 of Meteorus cinctellus. NCBI lineage: Eukaryota > Metazoa > Arthropoda > Insecta > Hymenoptera > Braconidae > Meteorus > Meteorus cinctellus. The sequence continues at coordinate 84,444 of JAPYZF010000324.1, forward strand.
ACATAAATAAATTTTTTTCAATCTATTTTTATCTCAATTTTACTTATAAATTCAACTTCCTGTCGTCCCTTAACAATTTTTATTGTTTTCCATTCAAAGAGAAATTTGTTCACATCAATTTACGATAAAGATTGTTGAATGATTCATTCTAATCGCAAATGTGTTCACATCACCCTCACTTTATTGGCTTCATCTGTTACTCACCACTGCAGGTTTCTCGAAAATCGTCGCAACAATCGTTCAGCTTGAGACATGCATGGTCGCAATAGCATGGTTTATCCTTTGGACTCTCAATAATTGCATTTGGTGATGCTTTTTGTATGACACATCCTGAGTCGCGTCCTTGGCAGCACAATTTTGCCGTTTTACAACTACCACCGACGCTTATGTCCACGAGGGACATCATCGCGACAGCGATATATTGCACGGCTGCTAATTTCATGTCTCCGGAGAAAAGCGCTCACAATTGGAGTGAAATGAAAAGAGAATAAATAAAGAAGTTTATAATGAATCTTTGATCAAATTTTATGATAATTAGAATCTCAACACGTATTCTTTCTTCTTTTCATTCATCTGACATTATTTTATCGTTTTTTGTTGCAATGTACATCCATTGCGATAGACATTGTGATAATATTTCACTGAGTCACTTTGTAATATTTTACTTTAAATATCTTGATCCAAGCAATTTATTTATGTGAAAGATTTATTATTCACAAATTTCATTCGCACTTGATTAAGTCATTCAAAATTTAGCATTACACACTCTTGGATGAAACCAGACAGTTTTCTTATTTTAATATGATTCGTTTATGAAAGTGTTGTCAACTTTAGAATTATTTAATTCTGTTAATATTCAAATTTTGAGGGTCATGACTTTGTGCTTATCAAGTTATGAACTGGATTTTATTTTGTTTTTGATGTAGAAAGTTGGTATTTATTCAAAAGAGAGATAGAAGCATCAGAACAACTTTGTGAGAGTTTGAAACAATTCTTCAACTATTGCAAAACAATATTTATGATGCTATTTAACATGAAAGATGTATTCAAAATTCTTGTCTCCACTGATTCACGTTTGGAGAACTATGTGTAACACTTTGCTACATCTGGTTACTACTCGTGAACCGGTCACGTCAGCAAGCTTATTCAGCATTCGATCCGTCTTTACTGTGCGAGTCCTCGCACCGACGTGAACCGACTAGACTCAATCCCCACGATGTTTGGCACCCCTTGTTCGCTCTCTGCTACAGCTGCGGCGCATGCTCTACCCCCAACTGTTTCAACTATCATTAAAGAATATTTTATAGTGAAATTTTTATGATAAATTCTTCCCCCACATGTATGAAATTGACACAAAGGAAATATATTAAAGGGGAATATTAAGCTGAGAGTTTAAAAAAAAAATCAATTCTGTGTTTGCGTATTCAAAGTTTCCACATCTTAAAATTATTGGATGAAATGTCACATCATGATTTACAGAATTGACTATAATATGATTTGTCTTGGAATAAAAGTAATTTTAGATCATTTTTACATTCAGAACAACTTTGAAATTTATAGAGTAGTTTCTAACAATTGAAGTGAACACCACAAAATATGATATAATTATGATTATCCACAACGAAATTATTTATTATTACTCCAGTCTACTCTCTGATAATTAATTCACTGGATTTAATGTTTATGTGTATGTATTTATAGTGTCCATTTTAATAATTTCGTTCATATTTCAATAGCATATGAGACGTAAGCCATTAATCCATTGATGCTGTAATAAATTTTATGAGCACAAAGACGCTTTCAACATTAATATCAGAGACAGTGAGGTCATATGCACATTTCCCATTCTACATAAACGTATTCTAACAGTGAATGACAATTTAATCGCTTGCGGCTAATTTATTACACGCACAATATTGATGGTTAATACAGGTGGTCATTCATTTGATAATGGTGGGTTGCGGTTGCCATAAAATGGCAATAACGTTCCAAAATGTTTGTGGTAGCTGTTGTGGAAAATGTGAACAGTGAAGAAGAGAATTTGATAAAATATAAATTGACACATAATTGTTCGTTGAATCAAAAATCATTTCCTGACAAAAAAAAACGTTTGCATCTGCTTGCGCAATATTCCAATGTAAATACAATAAAATTAGACACTCCGAAGTTTCTGTGCTTAATGCATCAATATGATTTCCATTCAGAAGGTTCATTGCTCCCAGTGACAGTCGACTTTAATAATGAATGAATACACCAATGTAAGAGAAAAATTTCTTACGATACTCATTCAACTAAATTATTCCATTATATAGGTCAAAATTTTGAATCAAGTGTTGACATTTATCAATTAAGATATTTTTGTCAACATTACTAGGAGAAATTAGAAGAAGAGAAGGTATCCGCTAGTGATCGCATTAACTATTAAAGTTGATGTGACCTAGCAGGAAAAGATATTTGTGTTTGATATAGATTTTGTTCGGGATAGCGCGAACGCAGTCCCGACTACCAAAAATTTTACGCCCGAGATATCCACATTAGGGATATTCGCAAGGGTCAGCTCGACCGAGGTGCAATGGAAGAGCCTCACCCTGGAGGAACCGCCTTCATGATCACGGTAACCTCTGCGCCAGGTAAGTATGCTTTAACCTCAGACACAACACTTTATATCAACTTTTGAACTACTCCACACATACGAGAAATGTTTTGAAGAGCGCTGCCAGGTGGTCACACGCAGAACTAAGTAAGCAGTCTGCTCTTTCTCTTGGCGGGTAAATATGAATAGAAAACATGGGAAAGTGGAGATGAAACTAATTTTCTCACCTGCTATGGCTGCATTTCTTCCCCATTATCAACATCTAGATTTATCTGACGAAGGAAAAGTAAATAAGGAGTTTCAAGCGCTCAGGTAAGCAATTTTGATTTTCTTACTGACATCCAACCACCCCCTCTCAGGTAGACATGAGCGTAATAATTTTTTTTTCTTGTTATTTACACTATGTTATTAAATAACGCCAAAATTAAATAACTTTAGCGAATGCAATTGGCAATTCAGAGTAAGCTGTCAGCCCACCAGAAACTTCAGATTTAATCCCAACGCGAGGAGTTGAACTATAAAATATTGAGTGATCACCGAATCTGTACTCATATTTGATTTAGCTATTATACATAAGTTCAAATTATTTATTGAAGTTAATATACACATATATATATTTAAATGTATATATATTAGTGATATTAACATTGGTAAAATAATTTTTAATTTCATTCACATTAAATTTCAATATACATAATTAATTATAATTACATACACCGTATTATAGAAAATTGGGAATTCCGAGTTGCTAAAATGAATAAACAGAAAATATTTATATTCCGTCATAGTAATTTTTGAAGGTTGAATTCACAGCATTGAATAGATGTAATAGGGGTGATAAAATTCCAATAAACAATTACAATTAACTTTCTAAATAGAATTTTCGAGTGTGCAGTCGTTGGTATCATAAATGTGACGACGGAAATAATAAAAATCAAATAATCCCACAAGCGTAAATGAGGATATATATATGGAAATTATCTCTACATGTTCTGAAAAATAATTGATGTCAACATAAATATCCGAACTGCATGAACCATAACAAGATTAAAATAGAAAGCGACCGGTTCGGATAATATAAATAGAAGGCGCAATCGGGCAGAATGTGTAGTTCAATTCACCCGGTAATTAAACGAAACATTATTGAATTCACAAATATGTTCCGTTATTTGCTATTGCAATCACTGTGTAATTGCCTGTATTAAATACAGTTTATGTTTGAATTAGATTATTCCGGGATAGCGCGAACGCAGTCCCGACTACCAAAAATTTTACGCCCGAGATATCCACATTAGGGATATTCGCAAGGGTCAGCTCGACCGAAGTGCAATGGAAGAGCCTCACCCTGGAGGAACCGCCTTCATGATCACGACAGACCCCCTCTTAAGCATTTTTCAAGAGGTTCACGTTGACGAGAATAGAACTTTGTAGAGACATCCAGTGAACGTTTTGCGAACTACCATCACCCTCCGAAGTCACGTCAGTATTGAAAACGTACCTAACGATTCACACGAGATATTATTATGATCAACATAAAAATGCTGCTTTGTACAAATAATGTTACTAAAGTATTTTAATTACTAATTTTATTAGGCAGAGAGTATAAAGTTCAGCCGATAAATTTCATAAATTAATTCAAATGTTATTTGGAATTGTTATAGTGGTAAATTTGATACAATAAAAAATTGAAACATAATTCTTCATTAGATATCTCTTTGATTCTCTGGCTTTTGACAGAAAAAAAAAGTAAACAAATGTAAAGAGCAGAATGATAAATAAATATTTTATATTTTATCTTGACATCACAAACAATGTGAATTCATCAACGAGCATCAACCATGAAAAAATAATATTTTTTTCCAACATTCCATAATGAAAATAATGAATTGAAATAAATCTTCATCATTAATTAATTAATTAAGTTCTAGGTGATATTATCGCACACAAATGGAAGTTCTTGTGTATGTTCACTCTCAATGACGCAGTTTCCATAATATTTTTAGTGGGAGCTCATGCGGGAATTTTTCCACGAATTTGTTAACATACATATTTTTTTCCAGCATTACGGTGACCTCAAAGGTTAGCAAATAAAATTTTTTTTTACCGCACATGGCTACATGGTAATAGATAACATAATTAAATCCTGTGATAGCGTATTGGGAGTATCGTCTCAACTATATACTCCAATTGGGACATGAAAAAAAAGCATCATCTCATGGATATTAATCATGTAATAACTGTGATCTATGAAATTCAATGTAGCTGCTCTGTTGCTGAGAAACATACTGATGAATCTCTAAAAATGATAGAACAAATTTATGTTTTCTATTCACAAAAAAAGAAGAATCAACATTTCGTATCTCGACTATCCTTCCATAATTGACAAAATTACTACTTCTATTTATTAAAATTACTTTAATAATTACTATTGAAAAAAATTGATCGTTCAATCTTTGTATCTCTGTACTTTCTGTTTTATTATTTACGTTCCTCACCAACTTACGCAGTATATAATATAGAAGGAAACCCAGTTGAAGACTTATAGACGATATTTTCTCCATACCTCATAACACAATGCAAGAAGAAATGCAAATTTAATCCGATTACATCAATAGCACATCATGATAAGTAGTTTACGTTAAAGTGGTTTGAAGAAAAGATTGAAAAAACAGAAAAGATTATATACAATCGCTCAGACTGACAGTGCGTGTTGAATTAATCTTCTTTCGCCTATGTAGTTTCCAAAGCTTCAACTAGTTTGAATGAACAAGGAACTTAATAAATAAATATCCAGTGGAAGTTTAATAATGTCTGGGAAGTGAAAATTCAAGTGAAACATGTTGGTCACGAGTAACCAATAAATCATTATAATTGACAAATACAATGAATATGAATCAGTTCCCAAAGTAGTCAGATAATTAATTTAATTGAAGAATTGTCTATACGAATCGCTGGTACATATCAGCGAAACCAAAATGAGTACATTCGATCAATATAAACACGTGCTGCTCTAATGTTCGTCATAGCTAATGATAATAGTGAAACATCAATTTTAGATTTTGAATTATTTAAAAATAGCGCAACTATTAAAACAGTCACTACAATTAATTGAATATGTGTTTGAATTAGTGATCGATCAAGACAGGTTAACTTATATTCAAGGAATGAAAATATTCATTGTAGTAGTGAACGTGTCCATAGGTTAGATTTGTGTCAAATTAATTAAAATTTAATTTGATTAATGGCGTGACTTCTACCGTGTTTGGTTACTAATAACCTTTATATACACCACGACTTATTTATTAATTGTGAGAGCTTATTCAACTCTTCAATTAATAAAGAGGTGTCGAGTTAGCACAACTAGAAATTATGTTTGGATTAATTTATTCCGGGATAGCGCGAACGCAGTCCCGACTAACAAAAATTATACGCCCGAGATATCCACATTAGGGATATTCGCAAGGGTCAGCTCGACCGAAGTGCAATGGAAGAGCCTCACCCTGGAGGAACCGCCTTCATGATCACGTTTCCATGCACTTGGGCATGTGAGAAGTACTGAAACTGTGCGTACTGTCACGGCGATTCGATGAACTAACAGTAAAATAGAGACTGCTCGGTCGAACGAGACGCGCGCATTGTCGCACAGATATTCCGTTTGCTTAGATGGTATTGAGTACATTCATGCCAATGTGTATATGACAGTTCCATTAGCACATGAACTTGAATTTAAATGAAGACATTTGAATTTTTTTCAAAATTCGTTATTATCATTCCATAATATAAATTAATTGAGCGAAATTATTTAGAGCACAAATCTATTGATTTGTCAAAAGTTAATACAAAATTTGAAATTGTTTACGTAGAACTTTCGTTTCTTCTTTATTTAAAGACTGACAATTGACGCTGAATGTATAGATTTGTTCTGCTGTTAAAGCATACAATTCAAATACAAAGTCATTCATTCTTATTTACAACTTCGATTCACAATGGGAACAATACTGATATACCACTTGATCGAATAAATATTTATTTTCAACCCTACTATTTTTGAAGCTTTTCTATTTACTAAGTACACATCAATAGTAGACTAAAATTTCAATTTATTTCCAAACATGTAATTTGAAATGCAATCTCATAACTGTGAATTGAGTAAGTATCCAATCAATTTTCTACCCGAATTCAATTAAAAAAACTTTAAAATTGATAAATTATCACTTCCTCAAATTAAATACTATTATTTCTAATTTATTATTCATTCCAGTTGTTAAACTCATTTACTGAATGAATTCAACCTTATTTTCTAACTCGTTTTATTCCTTTTTCTCACATTAATACGATATTTATTCGAGAAAATTGAGAATTCAAATTCACCTCTCATATACATCTCAAATACATATTCTATTAATTTTATCTTTCAACTTTAATTTGCACAGAACTTAACTGAAGACTTTCATGATAGAGAAGTAAATATGTGCATAAAACTAAAGAGAGCAGTTTGGGTTAGGATACTTGACCTCAATTCAATGGACCGTAAATAATCGACCGCGCGTTACATTATAGTCCATCGTGGCTAAGTAGACTAAAATATATATACTATATTCAAGTGGATCTATGGGTGGTTGTATGAGAGGTTAAGGGTTCTGAATGACGTAGGGTAGGAAGGATTCGCGTATAATTTTCTCTCCCGAGGCAATATATATATATATATATATGCATCCACAGTACGCATAAAACGAATGCCGTATATATTGCAGCATAAAGCGCGCAAGGTTGAAACTGCATGTGCTACGTCAAGGCGCATCCGCCGTTAACATGTGTTTTCACACCTTGTCGCCGACGAAACAAATAGTTTGGGCGAGTGAAGGTGTGTTTGCTAGACGCTTATACTACGGAAGATTAATGGCATTCGCTCAATGGGAAAATGGCACGTCACGGGTCTGGCGATGTGATAGTGAAAATTGTCCGGAAAAAGAAACAAAAAAAAAGGGATGACGAGCGGAGAAAAAATGGACAAAATAAAATAAAGCGTGAAAGGACTAAGTGGTGTGTTGATGTATACAGTTAGTCGAAAGTGGATCGTAGAATTTAGTAGGGACGTAAGTGTGAGAGAAGGTCGTTATTGGAAGCGATAATAAAGACAATAATTTTGATTGCTACCATCAGGGAGGAACTACAAATGGAATAATTATCTCCATTGATTTTCTTGAGTGAGAAAGTATATTTAACATATTTTATTTATTCTTTGGGTTTATGTAGGATTACGAATAGTTATTTTGTATTGATGACGAATTAGTAAATAGTAAAATAGATTGACTTTCCGTGTCATAAAGGACATTAATTGCGAGAGATAAATTATGCATCTTAAATTTTGCTGGTGGTAAACTCTGGAGGGGAAGTTATGACAATTGACAGTGTGACAATTATCTGTTTATTAAGCCGTGAGCAATAATTTTTAGGTGGTTTAGTATCCAATTCCACAAAGATATTATTCAGGAGATTATTAATCGATTGTTATTCAATTATTACTATCTCTATAAACAAAAGAATTGTTGTTAACAGGTGGATTGATCCCAGTCATTGGCTTGAATTGTCATAGAATGAAGTTTAGAAAAATGGAAAGTGAAATATAAGTTATAAATAATCTGGTTTGAATATTGTGAAAGTCGTATAGAGGTGATTATTCATCGGGCAGTTGATAAATATTCTGCAGAAATAATGGGTCTGATCGCGGTTGATATCGAAGCACAGATTAAATTAATAATAATGATTTAATGTCTGTCATTAACAGGAAATTGATCGTCAATTTATCTTTTTACATTCTAATTCTCACAGACATATTAGACTATGATGAACATTATTAAATCCATTGATAATCATCGAATGTTTAGGTGATACTTGGAAATTAATCTCAATTATTGATCGAAAATTGCAGCTAACAGTCCACTTGTAACAAAATATCTTCACTGGAGTACTAAATGAGTCGATTATTTATTATAAGTGTTCCACTATGTTTTCTACTCGTTTGTTTTGATCAACACTTCAATTTGGGAACATTGTAATAGTTATTACTGGTGAAATCAATGTTATTTTCAGGCTTGTTAGGAATAATTTATGGATGATCAAAGTTTTGATCATGTCGTTAGATTTAAATCTTAATCACACCGATAATGACTTTGATATGGGACAGAAACTGAACGAGCATTGAGGTGATTTCACGCCCTTTGGTTGTACCAGACTTAATATTCATAAACTGTGTGAGAAGTTCGCAAATATATATTGAACGAGATTAACGCTCGTTTAATTCCTCCTTGCAATAAATAAAAATTTGTTTTTCACATCCTCTGTATAATCGAATAATGTTCATGATGCTATTGGGACTTTGGGATTAGAAATAATTTTACAAGTAAAATTTTCCCTTTTCTTTATTTGAATAAAAGCACATATGCATGAATTTGCATATAATAATGCAAGGATGATAAAATAATTGGATGCACTGTGTATAGATTTGCACGATGTGTTATATATTGAAATGAGAATTCAAATGACATCAGGTGCGGAGCAAACAGTGAAACGCAGGGTGAAGTTGAAAAACGATGGAGGACTCACTCCAGTGCCGTCGTCGAATGAATAATGCATCGTAAATCTGTGAGAGGACGATTTCACTACTGTTGGTGTTCACTGTGATGTCCTATATATCAAGTTTTAGTATTGTGCGCGCATGGCCATCCAGTAGAATGTTTTTTCAGTCATAGTCTGATGTGACAGTGACGCACATATATAAATAGATTCTCTTTGTATACGTATTTTATTTTGCATCAACTCGGAAACTATCAATTTTGCTATGCATTATTTATTGAAATTCAATCGGGAAGAAGGAATAAAAATAGAGAATGACAAAAGTAGAATTAATATATTTTTTGGTTATTTACTTATACAAATACTTCAATATTGAATGTAATTTTTAACATTATTGATGGGAGAATAATTTTTTTTTCCCCTTGTCGCTCTTGGGAAGGCTCTACCCTTCGTTATACATATATAATATAACCGTCGTGTCGAACACACATGAAGATTTTTTTTTTCATCAGGATGAAACACTTATTATGCATAGATATAGAGTAATTCACATTTATTTTTATTATGGATTGTTATTTTCATTATCTCATCTCTTTTCTATCCCCATGGTTATTCCATTTGACACAGTGTGACAATTCTGCAGATTTTCCGAAAGACGAAAGCTTCAAAAATTGACTTTACATTCAATATTTTTTTCCACTTTACTGCTGAGTAAACATTATAATGTGCACCTCATCGAATTCTGGATAATGGATCTGCATATAAGTATTAGATGTCAAGTGACAAAATGCATGAATTTATATAAATTGTATGCATACGCGTCTATACCGACACTTTTAGTCTTTCACGCCTTAGTTCTTTTGCAGAGGTACATCCCTTTCGTTTTTCTTGTTACCGTATGCATAGACACATTTTCCATAGAATAAAGTTAGTGAGCGAGCGAGTGCGCGTCATATACATGTGAAGTTCTTTCGTCACGTGGCGCACGAGTTTATACTCTTAAGGTTAAAGGAAAAAGAATTTTTAACAAAAAAGAAAATGAAAAAAGATGAATCTGCACGTAGCATACCATTCATGAATACGTAAACGTAAGTTAAAAAGTTTGTTTTTCGAGTCTCATAACGTTGCATGTGAGGGTGTCTGCGAATTCTAGATGGAATCCTTGGTAAAGGAACTTTGATATTACTGAAGTTTAGTGTCATTCCAGTCACACAGATATATTTATAGTATTATAAGTTTAGTTCGCGTTCATCATAAACAAATGTAAATGTGTACTGCAGTATTGCATTGTGTATGCAAATATGACTTATTTATTCGTGAATGTGTGTTTGTATATTTGGTATAATGGAGTGATAGACGGAACGAGATATGATGGGTTTGCATGTCACTATATGTAACATCAAGAAACAATGCAACAAGTTATGCAGATAAAAATCAGGTGGAATGAAATGAGAAATAAATTAAGATTTATATTTAATAGTTTTTTCTTTGGACTTTCGGACTATTTCATAATGTCTTGACTGCGCTTTTTTATTGTAATTACTATTTATGATTATTTATTTCGATTCATGAATTGACTGTTCTATTGTATTTGGATCCTGTTTCGTTTGTATGGAATTATATTATTCTTATTTTCTATTAGTCTTTGTGAAAATGTTCGTTGTCAACATTATTATTGAAATGAAAAGGATTTTTCTTGTAATGAAGTTTTAATTTGATGTGGTTGGAGACAGATTTAATGAAAAGCAGAGACACCGAATTGGAATATTATTATCAAATAGACAATGACATTGTTGAAAATGCAGAGAGCGCAGAAAGATTTTCTTCTCTTATTTTGCAAACTTGCAAAATATCAGACAAAGGCACATCCAAGACATAGAATTTTTCATTGAGTGCAGTTGGGATACTCGGAGCAATTAATTCTACCCTTTGCATTCGTGAAGTAGAGGAGAAAACAGCGAGAACGAATTAGAGTAAGCGCAATTTTGTTCTTTGTATTGTTTTCTATTGCGGTATCATCTATTTATGTAATTTTATGAGTTTATTCGTTGCTGTAATATCATTTGTAAGAGTTCTCGTATAATTTATTTTGTATTCCATTACTGTTCAATTCAATATTTCGACTATTTTTTCGCACATCTTTCGTATTAAAATATATGAAATCACTTTATATACTGTCATTCGAATTGTATATATCTGTAGTTGATAACGTTTTATGTGAGAAAATCGCGCAGAGACTACGATGGGTGAAGAAAAAGTCTCATAAATCACAAATGTCGATAACCAAACGTACGTTCAAATTAATAGTTTTGCTATTGACATTATTCTTCTAAATATTATATATATTATCAATTATCTTCGTATTTACAGACTTACTTAATGCCAAAAATTATTGTACTCTAATAAAAAAAATTAACGATTGTTAACTCTTAAAACTCTCATTACATGTGCTAATAATTCAGTTCCAAACTGATATAATTCTTTAGCATTAAAAATATTCGAAAATAGTCGAAGTAAATTCACAAAAAAAAAAAATCTGTGCCCTGATCAGTTTATTCTATCGATCAGCTCTCAAGATTAGTCCTGATAATCATTTTCGATTGCCTTTTGATTTTTACGATATCAACTGTATTATCACTTTATGACTACGTTGAATGGAAGCAATTAAAAAATTTCAAATCTGCCCATTTTAACTCACGAGAGTTAAAACAAAAAAAGAAGAAAAAAATTTTGGTGACGAAGTACGAGTGGATATATAAGATAGCTCTATATTCGCACCACATATATACTTGCATGGAGCACATCCACTATTCGATTGGCAATTAATCCTTTTATTGTTCCAGCATGACCGCATCGTGGCAGATGTATCCTGTGCACAACTGCTGGGCAAGGGCCATATATATATGTACATGAACGACCACAAATTCCTGTTACTTCTGCAGTGTCGCGCACTCTCATTCGATCGTCGTTCGTAATCCCCTCGTTTTATATATAACGCTCAACGTCATTTCGACGACGACAAGTACCTATTTCTCGACAACTCCATTGCTATGGGTGTGGGGGCGTGGGTCGAGACACGCGGGGTACATATAACGTTAGCCGTGGGCGACGTGGTAGAAATGAATGAGTAGCTCGCACTGATATCCCTCGACATATATATTAATCGTGCGATATTACTGACGATGAAAAAATATCCTCTCTGCAAACAATTCGTGGTTTGCAATGGTATGTGTGCATGTAATAAGGGTCGCGTGCTTGCGCACTCGTTTGCATTCACTTCATGTCATGACCCTAGTTTTAACCAATAAAAAAAACATTTGAGTTTAACGCTACTGCATAAATGACACGACGCGGTTTCGTTGAGAATGACACCATCGCTTGGAATGTTATGCATTATGCATTCATGTGTAGATAGCAAAATGTCTAAATTTGCTGATGGAAGACTTGAACTAAAGGGAATATATAGGGTAAATTTAACACATTCATAGTCATGTTCAACTCACATTTATTTGATGATGAAGAACATTTGTCTTTGTATTCAATAAAACTATGATCCGACAAGTCCAGAGTGCTATTTTTTATGTACCTTTTTCAATATTATTGCACGATTCATTATTTCTCCTGGTGATTGTCACGAGCCTGTCACAGTACTGCTTTTTTTTTAGTATTAATTTCAGAATTAGTATATCGAAGGTAAAATTTATCCCTTGTCCTTTGTGTTGACTGATTTAAAAACTCCAGTAATATTTGACGTATTTCATACAATGTTTTATATTACTTTTCTGTATTTATTAATATTTATTCAAAATAAATTATGAATATGATTAAATATATTTGATTTAGGTCCTGCATTTTGAAGTTTGATCAGAGCTTTCAAATCCAACGATTTAATCATTCATTCCCTATTGTATCATCAATTTTACTGTGGCGCTGTTCATACATTCGAATATATATTAATTCCTGCTATAAACATAGATATTTCATATTCACTATTCACATCTCTCTTTATGTACGACACATATGATGGTTGTAAATATATTTATTACAAATAATAAAAACATATGATCCTACACGTTGAATTAATTTTTTTTTCGGTTATGGATCCATCAAACTATCTGTTAAATTCGGAATGGAATTTTTTAGTTCAATTTCTATGAAGAGTAGATGAAATATTCATACGATAGATGGATGTTTTCATCGGTTATTGGTCATAACAATTATGAATAAACAAAAAAAATCGTTACTATCTTTTTCCATAATCATAAAATATTATTTGAATAAATAAAAACCATTATCCATCATCTCGTATTTTTGTATCACAGATACTCATTTCATTCTATACTTTATGGTGACAAGTGGATAAAATATACGAAGAATAGGGGTGGATTTATATACACGTACATAAACCATAAAAATTAATTTTCATATAAAATGATAAATTGAGTTATTAATTAAAATGTCAACGTGGAAGGAAAATGTGACTGTTAACCAGGTCAAGTACTTACATATTCTGCAGTAAGAACGTGTACATTTCTTGAGCTAGGTACATAACCTCTGGTTACATATATATATACAGACACATAAATGTATATGTATACCATAAGTACATGTGCAATATCTACGTGTTAATCGTGAAACAGTGAGACAGACTCGAATGTGTGCTTCATTCTTCCCTCTAGACTTTCAAATATTAATTTCATCATCATAAGGATTGAATTAGATTTGTGGAAAGAAAAAAATTTAATTCCATTTCAATTATTAATACCATTGTATAATATTTAAAGTCACTGTAAGTACTTGAAGAGAGATTAACAAGCTGGAATTGGAATGCATTATTATGGCATTGATTAAAATTAATTAAAAAAATTTTATTAATAAGACTGTAACGTATTCTCTAAAAATAGATTATCTAATTCATAAGATATTTTCATGTTTATTAATAAGTCCAGTTTGAAATTTGCTATTAATTTTCTCTTGCACAAGATTTGTTCAAAATTTTATCTAATGTTTGTGGAACGTTGTAAGAAATATTTTTTAACTAAGAAGACAATGTTCATAGTATGTGATTTATGGTTTACTCATGGGACTTCTTTTTATCTATTTTTTTTTAATCACTTTCTAACAGGCTTTCACATTTCACTATGTGGGCATATATGTGATGTATGTGAATATATATATAGATAATCGCATCCAACGAGTCGTGATGAGTGGACCATAATCGTATATTTTCTACCACAGTTGAACAAGATCTCTTGGGTTGTGCGGATTCGTAGTGCAATGGTGACTTATACCTTTTCCTTCCCATAGGGATATCACTCGTGCTAACGCAGGTTAGCGTCCCATTACCTCTGGACAGTGGCCAAATTGCGAACGATGCGGAATAACGAGAGCATGTTGGAATTCCCGCGACATGTCCTGCATTATATATATTATGATGTGATGAAGAAAAGTATATATAATTCACTATTTTCTTCCACTTTATTTGACAACAATAATGAAGAAAGTGATCTATAACTTCATTTTACATTCCGACACAATACTTTTCTTGGAAATTATTATTATCGCCATGCATTGGTGTTTATAATTAACATTGATTAATTAGTTCGGAGAATTTCTTCATCTTTTTTTTTTATTCATCATTTATTAACGTCACTTTCAACAAATTTTATAAATGCTCAAGTCTAAAATGAGACTTTATCATAACTGAAATTCTTGAATCAATTTTAAAAGACCCGTTGGATCGTTTCCAATGTTTTAATATTTAGTTCCAACTAATATTTATGAAAAGAATGGACCTAATCACTTGTCAAATATTAAAAACAATTGGAAAACCTTCAAAAAATTTTAATTAACTGAAAAATGATTTTTATTCATTTTTTTTGAAGAGTTTTATTATATAATATCGAACAATGACATTGATATCAGATAATTGATATTTGAAAAGTAATTTCCACACAATTTTTTAAAACTTTTCATATATATATACGTTATTGTCTTGGAAACCAATCAACGGATATGTCGTAACTGTAGACAATCGATGCTATCTCATTTATTGTTAAAGGATCGCTTGAAATATCGGCAAGAGGTAGAGAAGATGGAGGACGAGAAAAAAAAAAGAAAATACCGATGATCGAGAAAGATTGCTATTGAGAAAATAGAGAAAGATAAAAAAAGAAAAATGGAAAATATACAAAAAAATAATAGAAGAAAGACGAAGCTAAACGTATCTTACTAGAAGAATGAGTTTCGATCTTGCTTACTTGTCTTTTTCTCTATATATACTCACGTGGCGTTCGCATTTACCTTTCATTCTATTATTGCCAAACAATATAAATGTTGATCCCATGCGTATATATATTGTATGGCATATGGTGGCAATTTTGTATTGAAGACACCATTACGTTCGATACGATTATAACAAAAGAGTCGAAAAATTAATTGTCTCAGATGATTGAACATCAATTCCACTTCAATAATTAAATACCAGATACTTTAATTTTTTTATTCAATTGCTTAAGGTTGATGAAATTTAGTGCCAGTCAGTGATAAATTTTGTTGATAAATAGTGAGATGTAAATAGTATTATCAAAAATTCTGGTTTCGTTGATTGAATTCAATGAAAATAACATTAAATTTATCAATAACATCAACTGATAACAGTTCATATACCAAAATCCTTTCCACATAGTGATCCAATTTATTTATAAATCCTCGATGAATAATTTACATCAACTTTATTATCACAGAATAAAATGCAATTTCACAATTAAACCAAATCGAAAAATGTACAACAATATATCCAATGTAATTTAACCTAACTCAGAATGCTGCAGTAAATACACAGGTTAATAATTTTTTACCACAGATGGGATGAATCCAGTGTAAATATTATTATGCTTCAACTATACAGCCTGTGTATATCCCGGCTATAATGAAGTAGAGCGCAATGTTTCAAGATGTTTCACAACTGTGGGAACATTACCGGGTTATGTGGCTACACGAAAACATCATATATGTGTTCATATCTACAGAGATGTACGTTGGACTTTGCTTCCATCTCATTTCCCAACCTCGCCATTCGCTGAATCCCTGTGTGCAACATTTGGATACAAGAACGCGAGCTTTCGTGCGCTTCGGTAATTTAGTATCCACCCATGAATACTTCCGCCGATCACTACCAGTGAAATCGCATGGGGGATATAGAGAATAAGCGCATGCATTTGGCCGTTCGTTCAGGAGTTGGACTAGCTGTGGATGGATATGTGTATTGTATATACACACGTCTACACGGCTTCGAGGTCGGTAATGCGGTTGAGCGAGTAAATCCTGAGAAATGTTTAGCAAAATGAATATCAAATTTCCAACTACTGGATATGATGCGTTGGGGAAATTAAAATTGTGTAGAAAATAATTGCTCGCTCGTTAAAAGCGAAAATCAACGTGCACTTAAATTAAATGTGGATACTGAAACGTTGGAATAAAATATACATACAAATAAGATTTATGTTTTATAATTTGATACTATTATTAACCTATAACGCCTTGTTGATTGTGGTCGTCTTGCAATCAGTAAAAAATTCAGTTCTTCTACGGATTTTAAAGTTGATAGGTTAACATTACCATGAATAGCCACTATCCTTGATTTTGTTTTTTATTTCATTGCTGATATCCTTGATATTCGAATTCTAACGACTTAACATCTGGTGCTTTGACTCGTATTAACTTTGCATTAAAAATAGAATGGAATAAAGTGAACTTGTAAAGTTTTTTTACTTTTCTAATTCCAATTACCGACCATGTACTAGCACCTGAACTGTTTTCGACAACTTCGTCGTGCTTGTTACGAAGTGAACTTTAATACCTAGGTCATACTAACATAAAATTTAGGGCACGGTTTACCCTACGATTATGAATACTCAAACTTCATAAGAGTTACTTCTGCTGGTATTGCATATGCTGTCATTGAAGATGCAGAAACAATTCAGGCTGATAGTGACCCGTATAATGTTTCGTAGTAAAAAGTATTAAGAAAAGTGAAAATAACACAATTAATTTATGGTCAGAGCTATGTCGATTGTACTGGAACATCAATGGAAATAATTATCATAGATACAATTGTAGTAATTCATTCTGTTAATACAATTAGTTTACTTTTATTAACAGAAAGAATTATCGAATGAATAAATATAATGAAAAATAAAACCTCTCTTCTTTTCCTTTAATTTATGATCATCTAGAACTTCTACGATTTACTTATACATTATTTACTTATTCATTCAATGACTTTTTCGTCTTTACCATTGACATGCCACAACTTGTATTGGGGAAATCAATCCACCTTGAATTCCAATTCAGCGGAATAAGGCAAGAATAGTTTGCATATGTAGCACGCCAGTCGCATGCGCTCGGATGTACTTCTCTTTGGATGCAGTAAACTCAAAGGTCGAAACTTTTCAATGCCTTCATGTTTATGTACACATGCATGTGGTGATTTACATATAACAACCGCTATTGTAAATATGGACCTACTGGAGCGCGCACTATTTTTGATAATCAAAGCACTACGAGGGAGCCATTTTATCGGGAATCAATAATTACATGCAATGATATTCAAATATAAAACATTTCATGGGTCGTGGAAGTTGTCGGGCTACTCTAGAGAGAAAAAAAAAATCAATAAAGAGAATAGCAATTGGTTAGAAACTGATGTGGTAATCCAAGAGAGTTGTAACAATTTAATAGCTATAAATATTTTCTCATTTATTCCTTTCTCAAATGTCAAACATAATCGTTAATCTCGTTAGCTGATTTTACGTAAGAACTTGAGGGTTGCCTGGCTTGATTACACTCTCCCCTGTTTTATACTTCACATCAAAAAGTCCTGCGCTTTGATACGTTCTGGATATAAATAATTTAAAAACATTACGTCTCATATTAAATGACTACGTAATTTCAACGTATAATTATTGAAGTTGAAAAGCTGTTAGAACGGGTAAATTGCTTCAATGATCAAAGACTTTTATTTATTATTTTTTCTCCTTTTCCTCAACATGGAGGTGTGAAAATTTGAATAATTGAGACCGTTATCCGTGCTATAAAGATGAAACGTTGCAGAGTCGTTAGTATTTATTCATAATTGCGAAATATAAGATTAAAAAGTAGACCTTTTATTTTTCGCCTTTGATTATGTTCATTCGCATACACCTACATATAAATGTAACGTTTTATTATTCGTTGCGATGAAAAATTTGACGAGTAATAAAATATAATATTGATAATAAAGTGTGTGAAATTGAAAAGTATATAAATTTCTCATTTAATAAAATAAAATAATGTTGTGCTTGGAATGAACGGGAATAGGAGACATTTGACACAATTAAGTTGGTTTTTTTATATACCTACGTATCTATGGATATATACTTATCGTCTCTCTTCGTATTTTCGAGTAACTCACGTGCATATATACGTGAGAATTCAACCCTTTCTGTGTTCAATATAACAGTGGACGTGATAGTATTGGCTGGCGCACTGGGAACCAATAATCCTTTATTGCCCAGCTTCCAAGTCTCACAGCCATCTTAATTTTTACGATGCCACTACGAATGAAACTTTGCCGGAAGTTACTTTGCTCGCTCGTTTCATCCCTGTTGCACTCCATTCTCTAGCTCACTTTATATCTACACAGCTCTTCGTTTCATTTTATATATCTTAATATATATATATCTTTGTGTGTATGTATTTCTTATCCTCTGTTACGTTCTACACGTTTTTCTTTGCCAGATCCGATTATCAATTCCATACCAATGTCTCTCCCATGAGTAAAACTCGAACAGGATAACGAATATGGAGACATACAATGGTTGAAATAGAATTTTAGAGAAGTTCTACTAAATGAATTTGATCATCTCATTTTGTTTTCTTTTCAGTGTGAAATTGTTGGCGGAAGAACAATATTACAATAGAGGTTTCTGGGCTAATCAAAAATGAATACAATGAAATATATATTCATCAATATTGTTCTTATTTTTTGTCGTTTATTAAAATGGAGAATAATTCTATGGAGATATTTGAAAAAAGTGGAATGAGGAACATGCTACATATAAAGAGGAAACAAAGGAGGCAAAAATAGTTTTTCGATACATAAATGTATGGATATATAAATTGGGGAATAATATCCATAGAATTATTGATATGATGGTCCGATTTGCATGGATATGTTTTGAATACATGTGAAATTTAATATGGCAGGTTGAAAAACATTAATCGGATCACAATTTCTTTTTCACCGTTGTATTGTAGTAATAATACTTCTATAGGATTGAAAACAGAACATAAACAAAAGTATGAATGTACACCCAGATAAAGAAGAATTAACGATGTTTTATATTTCAATAGTAATGAGCACGGGCGATGTTTTAATCTCGCAAAAAAAAAACGCAAAAAAAAAACGTATAAATAATGAATGATAATATTCGCCCGTTTCGCTAATTTCCCCTTTTCGCTAATGCTAATGGTGTCCACAACTAATCCGTCGGGTTTAACTGTCTATATGTTATATGAATATATATGTGCGATGTATAAATAAGCTTTCAGGAGATATTGCTGCGATACTGAATAATGCAAAGTACAGATTTGTATTCAACATGACGTGACGAAATTATCAAATCAAATATTTCTTCTTTTGATGCATCCTTTCTTTTAGCATTCGCTTTTTCTTTCATTTCTTCAACAATTGCAAATGATTGTTTGATGAGTTCTATAGAATTTTGTATGAATAACTATTTTTACTGCCATAACAACATTTTTTTTGAGCTTATTAAATTTTATAGGCGTTTAGGTACAAGGAAACCAAATATGTTCTGCACTAAAAATTCCACTTTCATAGTAATTTTAATGTCACATGGAATATAGGAAATAAATTGCAAATTTTAATAAAATATTATCCAGAAGAATATTCAGTGGAACAAAGATGTTGGAACAAGCTATCAACATCCTTTTATTCTGGAGAATTTAATCATCAAAGTGCTTTGAACTATCGGCGCATAAGAGGTCTACTTACCCATTCTCAATATTCCTATCATTCATGTAATACCAATCGGTGATAGAAATCGTTCAGAAGTTATGTCATGAATGAAATAATAGGATGTATATCACAAAATAATTTATATCAATAATCAGAATCATAAATTTTTGTTTATTTCATCATAAATTCATTGATGAGACCAAATGTATTCATAGCTTGATTATGATGACGAATTAATATAATATATTGATAAAAAAAATTTATCTCTACGTTGAATATCATATCAAAATTTGTTTTTCATTTTATTTTCATCATCCCTCGTTCATTCATCATATTCACACGCATATCTAATAGGAATAATCATGAAAAATACGTTCTACACAATGAAAAAAAAAGTGATGACCTGTAAACAAAATAAATGCAAATAGAAAACACCACTGATGATAATAATCATCTGAATTCAAACGAATATATAGTGTGGCTTAGGTTGACAGAGTGCTGTGTCACACTTGGGTCCAGTTTTCATCGTTCGCAGCCATTTTCCATGACAATGGGCCGATGATAACATGCTCCATCGAGTAATCATAGCTTCAGTACCACCATCACCTTCACATCGCCAATCCAAGACGCGCCTCAAAGCCTGCGTTTGACAGCGGACACAAACACGTGAACCTGAAAGTACACACAACGCTATATCACTCAGTCAATTGAAAAACGAAGAACGAAAAGGAAAAATAAACAATGAAAGCCATTGAAAAATAGAAAAAATTTATTCTCGTCAATTTTAAAAGATTTTTCTCAAAAATTATATTTATAACTACACTGAATAAGTAATAAAAATTCAAATAGCATTAACGTATTTTATGTGGAACAACTTTATGGCTAATAAATGTCAACTTGAAAATTGGTTTTAGCTAATAATTCTTATATAGTTGCTTGCAAAAAATTTACATATTCAATGGCTAATGGTTAACGGTCGATTTAATGCGGTTGACAAGAATATATATGTATATTTAGGTACCACCTACTACTTACGTCGTTATACGAATGAGAAGGTAAGGTATATAGAATGTACGCATGCATATGCATAGAATGAAAGCCACGAGAATGTATACATCTATATCATTGCTGCATTCTATGAATACATACATATATATATATATATATATGTATATAGATTGAGAGACAATGTATGTGTGTATATATTTAATTCAAGTACAGAATTCAGCGGCAGTTTCCGCCAATTTCACATCGTAGATCTGCAGTAATCTCTTAACGATGCAAATTACGCTCATTTTCTATTAATTCTAAACTTAGATCCACCTTCCATCATTTTCTTCTTCATATGCTGGTTTGTTGCGTGCGTTTAATTTCGTTTATACATTTTCATGTCAGAGTTATAACAATTTAATTGAATACACTTGATTTTATGCTTTGATATGAAATAGTGAAATATTTTAATTGATAAATTGTTTAGGAATATTTTCAGTTTAAGGATAATTATTTTTGAAGTGCTGGATGATTTTCAGATTTTATTGTTGGAATATCAATAATAAAATTCGAGAATGAATATCTGTTTTGTCGTTGAGGTTTACTGATAGCGAGTTCGGTTCCAGGAAATAAGACAAAAGGAAGAATTCGATAAATACGAGAGAATTGAGTATAGTGAATTTAATAATGTTATTTATAATGAAATGAAGAATTTTCTTCAATCATCCTGCACGGGTTAAGGTCATACAATATCATTTCTGAGAGAACTGTTTCTCAGAAAATAACAAACGCAATATTGATACGACTCTATGAGTATTGTCATATGTATCAATATAAATACAATTGCTTGATTTACCTTCAGAAAGTTCTAGAAAACCTGATTCCTTGACACACGCTTTTGATGCTTTTGTAACAGTGAATGTCACGCAATATCTAGAACATGAAACAAATAAAATATGTAGTCATTAGTTGTCAGCTTTTTTTTTTAACGTAATTTACAAAATATGAATGATTGAAATCATAAGGGAAATGGAACATCAGTTATGTGTGCTCGTTTACACGCCAGTGTCATTCAAAACACGCTGAGAGTGCATTCAAAAAATCTCTTTACAATAGTCAACTAAAAATTTTTCGATTCCGAGTTGTTGCATTTATATATCACGTCCAGTCTATTGATTGTCATCAATATATGAGTTTATCGATATTTTTATTACAAATTCTATTGAAAAAACATTTCATAAAATTTCTGACTTTACAATTTAAATTTAAAGTGAATGATGGAGCTCTCATTTCGATCAACCTTGCATTATTCACACCAAATCCTTGAAATCTTTGATGTCTATAAAATATCTTGAGACATATGTAACCCAAATTCAATGAATTACGTAAAACCGGGTCACCTATTTTGATTACACTAATTACCCTTCAAACAGTGATAACCAAAAGTGGTCCGAAGAATTATGAACGGAGAAATTATGTACTACCACAATCATAATAATCATGACAGCAAAAATAAAAATGAAATCGTGAGACCTGTTCGATAATAACAAATTCAACTTTTTAATCAAGGAAAGTATAAGAGACGAATTGGAATTGATATGAAGAGAGATCGGAAGGTTTACTGCTTTTCCTCTTTTGATTCAACTCGTGACAAGTTTGTCGGAAGTTTTGGTGCACCGACAACTTGGATTATTTGTTTATATATAGTGGTAGAGAGAAATAGAGAGGGTGGATGGCATTGTATACATATAGAACAGGAGAGATAGAATAAAAGTGCCGCGAAAAGCAAAAAGACGTAGGAGAGTTCATCTAACCCTTGGAAAACTTTATTTTCAATCGTTCGCCAAAGTTAGATATGAGCGAGCTGCAATCGTATTTCCAATAGAGATCAATATACAGTGCGCTTGATGCGCGCACATACACACTCGCACAAATATACTATAGATTTTAAGAGTTCTGTAGGTTGCCCATCATAGTACGCGACTGAAGTGAAATCTGTGAGTGAGAGAAGGATCAATCGCCGTTTCTATAAACGAGTTGGTCTGGCGATTTCCCGAACAACTTGAAAATAAATCTCGGTCTCTCGCGACCGTCTTCGATTGTGCTAGCAATAGCATTGTCAGCACGGAAATTGACTACATCAAAGTTACATGATGCTGGTGATAGTTGCACGAGTTAACCAACAGTAGAAAAAATAATAATGGTCAGGCGATTGTACCTGAAAATTTTTTTTAATGATGCAAATTAAATCTATATATCGATAACACTCACACGATCGATAAGTTTTCTCGAAAATTAAATACAGACATTAGAGATATTATTCATTGAAAAAGGAAGTAAACATTGTTCTGTATACACAACAGGATTATTATTTTGAAGCTCCTACATTGATTAAATTGGAAGACTTTGTCATTCACATTAATATTCGAATTCCATTTTATAATTTGATCCACTGCTTTTTATTATACAAAAAGCAACTTTTTCGATATATATATTTTTTTTCTCGTCACAGCTCACTGAAACGTATACCAACATGTGTATATGTTCTCGTTTCGCTTGGTGCTTTTTAATATCAGAAAATCTGTTGATAGGCCGGGCAGTTTCATTCTTAACAGACTACGCCGAGTTAATATTGAAATTGCCGAGTTTTATACTCGCAAGTTCAATTCCATTTGACGACATGATACGTCACTGTATCTTGTGGTGGTTCAGTACAACGTCGGCCTTTGATTCTTCATGCAATATAACATCTATTCAAAAGTATATATTCTATATGTATAAATGAATAGATGGAAATGTAGACATGTATAGCTTTTATACTCTTTCAAATTTTTCAACGAATACGTGGGAGAATACTTGATACATATATGATGTAGATGGAGAATATTGCTATGTATCTATTCAGATATTCCATCATATTTTTCATATTCAGTATGAGAGAATTTTTCTGAATGAATAATCTCTTTATTTTATTTTTCCAAACATTTTTATCATATTTCTTTTATGATTATTTCTTCCATGAAATGAACTGTTTTTGTTTCAGTTATAAATATATTTTTATTTTATATTTCCTTTTCATTTCAAAATTTTTGTATCCCCTTGTTTTTATAGAGATGTATTGTGCCATTTACTCAAACGCTGTCGTTTTACAGAAGGACTTTAATGAGTTTTTTTTTTTCAGACCGAATAGAATCTTCAAATTCTATTCTCACAGTGACATTTGTTCAATGATAAATGAATAATTAAGGATTGGGAGTTATAATAATTTCCCATTTTCCCATAAATATTAAATACCGCAAAGACGTCAAGTGCGGCGATATTTCCATTCTAAAAAAAATCTCAAATCTAATTTCAATTATAATAAATCATTCATGTTCCGCGTGCGCAAGAATAATTTTTGGATCAATCATAATTTCTTCTCTGTATTCCAATTTCAACTCTAAAAATAGTTTTTCATTCAATCATTTGTTCGTTTTCAGTACAGCAGCGAGTAGCACCTGTTACTATTCACTGAACCACACGATTACAATTTCTCCTCTTAACCCAAATGTTGCCATACTGCAGTCAGACTTACACTACTTTCATCGCCCAGTTCAGATTCTTCCAGTGAATCACTTAAAAAATCGCAGTTCCACATGAGTAGATGAAGAGAAAATACATAGCAATCTAGAACCCAGATTCATATTTTATATAAAAGAGAAAAATACCAATGCAAACAAAAAAGCTTATTCGTTGGATTTTTCTTCGTTGGATTTTAAATTTGGACAGTAAAGTAAACTCTTTACTTCCTTCCGGGACTTGTCTTGCCCAAGTCTTCGCCATACACATTAACTTCAACAAACTTCATGCATGTGAGTTTGCTCTTGATGCACAAAGCAATCATCTGCGCTCACCAATTGCGCGAACATTTACAAAGCTGTTGAAGAAATGCTCTACTCGCATCACTTCCTTGTTTCATCTTGTCTTCTTATTTCTTTCAATCTCTTTTTTTTTGTTTTCATCTCGATCCTTATTCCCTTTGTTTTAAACTGTATTTCTAGAGCCTTTCAACAGACAAGTCGGAACAAGAATGATCTGTATGCCGAACAATGCACTCGTATATATCTAAAGACCAGCTCCGAGGGAATCGAGGCAGCGTGCGAGTCTCCTTGGCATCACGTATGCATTTGTACACTGGTGTGTGTACATCTACTGTGTATACATCAACTCGGGTCACAAGAGAATATATATAGCAAAGTCGATAAGTAAACGAGCGTCTGTAGTGGATTGTACGTGACGAATTTTCGAGTATCTGAGAGGTTACTTCGCAAATGCGAATATATCTATGGCACGTGCTGAATCGTATATTGGTCCCTATTGGTAAATTTTCCTTCCTAGCATAATCACAAACATATTTCTTCCTATTCCATTTTTTCTTCCTTCTTTTATTATAGTATATACATTTATTTACCAAATAACTTCTGAATATTTCATGGGGTAAAACATTATATGAAATTCTTTATGTTATGAATGTGTTTTTGTTGAAACCGTTGCGTACAAATTATGGAATTACAAGAGACTGCGGAATTTATTTCTTCATTGAACTATATAGGGAAATATTTCAAGATGATTGACTTCCTATTTAAATTGCGATAAAATTGGATTTGAAGTTGGTGAGCTCGACGTGTCGAGTAGTTTGCGAATGCAACGACGACTGTGAATTTCCTGTTAATAAAATATCTATATTCATCTCAAATTCATCGATTAATTTGGTTATGTTGGCGAATTTTTGGAAAAACTGTCGTGAGAAATTGTAAAGTCTCAAATTTAATGTCAGTATTATAACAATATTTATTGATGAATTGGAATTTTGTGGTGAGAAGAAGGAAAATACTGAAAATCTGACTTTATTTCTTGCCAAGTCAAATATCATAATTTAAATTGCTGACGTCAACAGTTTCACGAGTCGTTATTTCCCTTTTTCTACACAACTGTTACTAACACAGGCATCATTTATCACTTTTCCATATATTCTTGTTGGTATTTTGAATGAAATGTTATATATTGAGTATACGCTTCGAGTTATATGAGATGCGTTTTCTGTGCTGAGTTTATATATTACATTTGTTCTTGAGTGTAGAATAATTTTGGTTTACTGTTGGAGTTAAGCAACACCTCGTATATATTCCGACTCCTCATTGACTAAGCTTCCTTTGCACATTCATGAATGCCATACTTATGTTTCGTCTTTTGATATATAAGTTGTACGCGCGATTTATGTATGCATACAACATGCATTACTCTCACTTTGTAATTCTACCACGTGTATACTGTTGCTATTCAACTGATTTTAGGAGTAACTTTGTCAGGAGTTTGTATGGTATCATATTGCTCGGGTTCCTCTAATTTCCTTTCTCATTTTGTGATTCTATAATATTGCGTTTCTATATTTCTATGAAGTCTATGCAAACAATTTATCATTTCAGCTAATTCACATGTTAAACAAAAAACAAATCTTATTTTCAATTACAATTTCGACTGCACAAAATGGAAAAATTAAATTGATAAATATAATATGATTGATAGAAAAATTAGTTTCAAATTTCGGCAATTGAATTCACAGCATGAATCACTTTGCGTTCAGTATGAAACAGATATTCCAACTCCAACTGAGTTGAAAGCTAAAATCCTCAGGGATATTAATGATGAGATGAATATCGATTCCATGAGATTGATATTGCTTGGAACATATCGTCATTAACAACTGGAATGAATTGATGATAATGTGAATCATAGTACCAAAAAAAATATTACCATACTAGTGGAATAAAAAAGATAAGTAATAATCTCTTCGGATGAAGATTATTTCATTGAAAATAATAATTATCTACTCATGAATGTATACCTATGATTTTGTATCTTTTATCAACTGCACTTATAAAATTGTTCAAGTGTTTCATCAAGAATTCCTTCATTCACGAAAACAGGTTTTTAGTTGTTATAACGTTACGGTAGGTAAATATATATTTTGATGTGCATACTCATGCCACATATTCCATTCTTGGCATTTATGTATATAAGAGTAATTGTGTATGTGTGTATACAGTTGCGTGGACTAATGGCTGAGTTATGAACATATATTGCACACACACATAGATTCACCCATGAGACTGTGGTACAGTTATTTATGGCATATGTACACACATGAAGTTCGTTAAGCTTCATAGCGAAACGAGCGTATATTTGAATAACAGATGGATGATAGTTGATTTGACAGAATATTCTCTCAATTAGTGAATGACTGTTACTTATGAGCAGTATATTCATCAATTCATCTTTTTTATTTCAATATTTCGTTTGATCATACTTGTTATGTTCATAATTAGTTTGTCGTGTTCAGGAAAATCTATATCAGATGACGTGGTTTCATTCAAAGTATGTGACATGGCTAGTATCAATATACACAGTAATGATAATTAATATTTAATATGTTAACAACGAGCGTTGTGAATTAAGATATCCAAATAGAGATTGAGGATTTGCAAGTTCATATACTCACTCTTTGGAGACGTCATAAGCCGAATTATCTTTGTATCGTAATCTCAAGTTAGTTCTGATGTCATTGCTATCATTCAAATGCCGCATTTCACTGAGCTCAGCAGGTAACAGCAATGCAACTTCTGAAAGCAAAAACAATAATGTTCAACAACACTTAAAATTATTTGTATGAATTATTTATCATGTCCCACGTTTATTTAATTCTTCAATTCGTTCTTTTTGTATTCTTTCCAAGGATGAATAAAAGAGTACAGTGGATTTTTTTTTCTTGCTCGATATTTATTGATGAATAAATTAACGGCAGTTGGAATGACAAGTGAGGGCAAGCATCTTTATTCATATTTATAGGGAGCGTCAGCAGCGTCTGTTTGCTCGAAGAGCTATCTGCACTACTGTGCTATATATATAGACGCACATACAGTTCAATACCTTGCAGTTGAATCAAACCAACTATAGTTCTACTGAACAACGTACGCTGTACACACATTGGATTATTGTGGCTGAAAATTATCTCTCGTGTTCTCGATCAAAGACTAATGTGTGTAGTCCATCGAAGTGGAATATCCCAATTAGCTGAGCTTTGCTCTGAGAAGTTATTGGTCATCCAAGCTCTCATGAAATTGCTGAGGGAGAACAATTATCCTTGATAGTACTTGGACGTACGACGATATTAAATTGTTCTTCCTGGTCAACGGATGGAGGGTTCGTATTACATCGATAATGTAATTCAATTATCGTGATATTCATGGGCGCATTTCAGTTCATTCATTGCGAAAATTGAAATCTTTAAATTAGAAGGGACGAAAGGACAAATCTGATGGATTTTCGTATTTGT
The DNA here is from genome assembly GCA_030523045.1 of Meteorus cinctellus. Lineage (NCBI taxonomy): Eukaryota > Metazoa > Arthropoda > Insecta > Hymenoptera > Braconidae > Meteorus > Meteorus cinctellus. The sequence continues at coordinate 112,998 of JAPYZF010000324.1, forward strand.
GGTTATGAAATAAACTTTTTAATGGATTTCTCTCAATCAGAGATTGAAAGTTTAGAGATTTCTTTTTTTTTCTGTGAATAGGTATTAATATTGATATTAATATAATATTAATTTCATTTACTGACCTTTGAGTGCATTTTTTGGATTACGATGGTGACACTTGGTGCCATGACATCCACGATGCTGCAACAGCTGGGGACAATGCTTTCCACCATTTTCTGGTGCTCTTTCCACCAATCTTGATCTAGTTTGTGCACCTAGACCACATTCAGTGTCGCAGGCTGACCATGGTCCCCATTCAGAAACAATACAGTCGAGAACTAGAAGAAGATAATATTTAATTAAAAACTGTTTTCATTTTGTGGTGTGTAAAATATAATATATTTTGTTTTTCATTCAAGGATGGATTTGTTCGAGCAGAATTGATGAGTGAATGTAAGGGAATGATAAAATGTTTTGGAATAAGAAAATAACCCATTCGAAAATAAGTTTTAACTCTGTCTATTTTTATTTTACTAATCTCCCTCCTATGTTCACGAGCAAGAACCTGGAAGGAACTAAATTTATACGACCAGTTGCCACGATTTCTCTTTGGAATTTATCTTCATAAATGAAAAGAAGAAAACAGAGAAAAACAAAAAACAATAAAGCACAACAAGAAATCTCAAACAAGTAGCATTAAAAATAAAAAGTTGCACACGTCATATATATTTGTTCATCTTGCAAAGCAATTTGCAAGTTTGTTCATCATACGCGAATGGTGGATATTATCATGGGAATAGAATTTTCAACGCGCAATCCAGCATCGGAATGAATTATCGTGGGAGCAAAAAGAGTGGTAGAAGGTATACGTAGGGGGAAAAAAGGGGTGGGAAAGAATGAGCGAGCGAATGGGGAAAAGCAAAAAATAAAGAAGAAAAAAGAAAATAGAAAAACAGAAGAGAAAAATGAGAGTGTGAATGAGAATGGGAAAAGATCTCGAGAGAGAATGCTGCGAAGCTCACAGTGTTTTGAGATGAAAAAAATTTACCGCGTCACCACCACAAATATACACATATATATATATGTATTAGGCTGCCCCAAAGTAGTCAATATTTCTTTTTTCTTGTTCACCCTTCTGAATGAATGAGTGTATGGAGAAGAAAAAAATATCTTGCATGAAAGAGAGCGGTTCAGTTTGTATTCAAAATTATCGCACAAACCATTTTTTCCAAAATCCAATTAGAAGGAGAAAAATTCTTATCCAAAAAATAATTCAGCAACAATTCTACGAATTACAGAACTTGCGAAAGTGATAAAATTCACACCCGTATTACAAATGGAATTTTTCTTTCCTCAACCGTTAAAATATTCTTTTGATCAAGGATCTTTTTTTTCTCGTGTATATTTAAATAGGCAAAAATAAAAAAAAACTACACGAATATTTTTTTTTTGTACGACATTGTTCATAAATATTCATGCAAACCAAACACAGAGTACTATCACCATCACATCATTCTCTTATAGAATAATCGAGTGCTGTAAAGTTCTATCTCCGAGACTTGTCGCTGTACCTATAAAGTTGATGTCGGAGACGTGAAAGAGGGAATAAGGCCATCGAACATTCTGATAGCGCGCGTACATAGGGGTAGGTGAAATGGTGGAATCGCCTCAGGGAAATATATACCTACAGAGATAGAAGTATATATAAATCGTTGGGAGATAGAGAGAAACAAAAGCACCCGATAAAAAAAAATTAATGTCAAAAGTGAGAGTTGGTCACGTATACTTTAACATGAAGATTGCCTCGTTCCTTTTCACCCTATTCTATATCATTTAATATGAAGAAGTACCGAGCAGAACAAAATTTTATAAGAAACTCAATCCATTCTTGATCATCACCTGTCTCACTTCATAATGGATTCAGAATTTTTTAATCTCGACAATTATAAACGCCACAGCCAATTCGAAATAAAAAAAACAAAATGTATTTCCGTTTTTCTTAAATATATGATAATTTCCTCAATCTTTTTTCATTAATATCATCATTTCTAATAACACAACAAATCATATTATGATTAACTTGAAAATATTTCCCTCAAAATCAAGAGGCCTATTTGAAATAGAATAATTTTGAAACGCCCTTTAAAATATATTTGTATAAATAAATTCGGTAAGTAAACATTGGCAATCGTGTTCCTATAAAAATATACGTTTTCATCGTCGTTACTATTTTATTTCTTTACATACACATACACTAAACGTCTGTGATTCCTTTCTTTCTGTGTTCATTGCCTTCAGTAAACATACAAACATCCGAATATTGACATCTAACCTCTCATCCATGTATCCAAAAATTTTGGATTGAGTTTATAGCCCAAATTTATTCAAGAATCAGAACTAAAATGTCCCGAAGATCTGGTACTGGTCGCCAACGTGGTATACAAGGGCCATCAGCGATACATAAAAATACGAAAGGTACATAAATATCCATAAAATATACATAAATAAAGAATGAAATGAATAAATAAATAAATAAATAAATTTCTTTCGTGGTAATATAACGAAAAAATAAACGAACAAAACAATCATTTTAATGTAAAATAAAAATAATTCTGTAAAAAAGTTACATTGTACTTTGAAGCCACTTAGAATTTATGGTGAGAAGAAAAGAAAAGAAATGAAAGAAGCAGAGTTTAAAAAAGAAGAAATAAAAAATAAATCAAAAGGGCCAGTCACAATAGATTGTATACTCTTTTTATTTCCTTTTTATTTTTCCCTGTAGGACGACGGCATATTCTTTCGACCGAGGCGCAAGGTGTATTGTCTACCCTCCTCGAGGACATTATCGAGAAGACTCTAGAGGACGCAAGAAAAATGGCTGAGACCGCGGGTAAAAGTCGAGTATCTATTGAAGAGGTTGAGAGGGCATTGAAAACACTCTGCCAACGTTTTCGTTCATCGCGCGGTCCTAATGGAATTATTGCGAGCATTGTCGGTAGTTCGGCTTCGTCTTCTAATAAAAAATCAACTGCTAAACAGTGATTATCAATTTAATATAACTTAATATTATATTTGATGTATTACAAACGTTCGTAGAATCTTTGAGAAATTTATGTTTTTGCATTTTCCTGGTTATACTGTGTGAAATAAATCTTGCCTGGTGTGTTCCGTATAAAATAGTAGTCTCGCACTGAGATAAGAACTCTGAATTGAGTGGGAAAATCGACCTGCGATAACTATTGGGAATTTCTCAACTTCCTTTTCTCTATTCCAATATATGTATAGATAGGTACATTTATATACACTGCTATCGACATTGGAACAATAAATTTTTGTTGAGGCTAGAAATCACCATACGATAAGTGTCAATATAATATATATATATATTTTTTTTCCTCAAGTCTTTCACAAACTTTCTCATACATTTTTCACACTATCCTATTTCGTTTATTGTTCGTCTGGACAGATCCATTTGGTTATTCCTAACTCATCCAGATGAAGAATTTCATTGTAAAAATTATTTATCCTATCTAATGAAAGAGAGCAGCGACTGTTTTTGATTGGCACAATTAATGATTCGATAATAAGTTCCAATTCACTCTGTTAATTCCATCAAGAATTAATTCTTTCTTTTCCTGTAATTCGTAATTTCTTTTTGAATATTCCTCGTTTTTTTTTAGTTCGTTCGAAATATATTATTCACAACGTCGAGTTATTCTCCCATGAGATTCGCTAATCTCGTCATTAATACTGTCTGGTTAAGATGAATCTTGAACAGGGATGAAGTATAGTCACAATACTATATAGAAGAATTCATGAGTCGTGAGCAATTTTGATTACGAAAGTACTTTAATTATTTCGCGCACTTGCAATATCGAGAAGTTTCGAGTTTGAAAGTCGAGCTGCACATAAGATTTTCAAACTTCTCATATTTATTTCTCTTGTATTTCATTGAAGAACTTGTGAATTGAATTATCAATGCTTCATGAATATGAAATTATCAGAGATAGTATACCTTATCTAACCACCACAGATTCAATAATATTACAATGAAAAGTAGGTCGATAATGTTATTCTACTCATAATTGCTTATTCTTCGGCTACGATTTATACTTGTGAATGAATTTTTATATTATATTTCGTAATGAATTTACCAGCAAAACGTATTTCTCTCAAGGTTTTTTTATTCAATGAACACTCTCAGTATATAATTCCAATTTAATTGAAAGGGGCTCGCCTTAATTATTGCATTAGCAGGGTTTTCTGAATTATACTGGTGGGTCTGCTTGGTTCATATACGTTGAGCTTGTAAAGTCAAAGGCACTTGTGCAAATAGAATCTTGATAGGATGGTCATGGCTTCAAGAGAGGGGCCAGTGACTTATGAACACATGAGATTTAGCACATTATTGCAAATATTTTAATTGCGGATGTGATTTTACCAACGACTTTGATTGCGTTCTTTGAACTAAAATATAAAATCATCAAAATTACTGAGTGAAATAACATAATTGGATTTAATTTGATGAATATATGATACGAATATGATTTTACTGGTTTCCTTTATTCTTTCATTATGATTGTACATTTCGAGTCATATAAAAGCATTCAATAATATTTGAACAAATAATCGTTACCGTTCACATTGTAAATGCAACGATTTTCTAAATCAAATATCACGATGTGAAGTTGGCAGTATTCCAAGTATCATTTTTTATTGAAGTTGTCATCATTCTTTTTGATTCGTGCACGTTACTGATTTGCACGAGCTTTGTGGAAATTTTTGAATATCATTATTTCGTGTGATTAATCGAGTGCAATGATCGAACAAATTCATGCAAACTCACGGCAAGGATCAATTGCAATCCCAGAGGTATATTTGGAATTATATATAACCATGAGCAACATTCACGAATCGATTTCCCTAACAATGAACACTCCTTTTTTGTAGTAAATTTTTTGAGTGATAAATTGATGTATAAATTGTCCTTAATTGGAATTGGTCAATCGTCGTCAGAATATTTCGATGTAAACATTTTTAAATTGTTTCCTTTCTATCGGCTGTCTCATTGTATCAAAGTACCTAAATCTCAAGTGTATTCACAATGAGACGTAGCTAATTGCAATTCCATTACAAAGTTAGTTTATACCAAGGGAAACGAACTGCCCTCAAAAGAGTTGCACACAAAGAAAAAAGAAAATAAATAAATAAACTATCAAAGTTAAGTTGGGATCATCAAAGACTGAAATGGTGAAACTTCTCGAGCAGGATTCATTAGGGAGATGAATCGAACTCTACAAAATATTTCATAACAGTGAAAAAGGAAGTATTCAAAATTTTTTTCTCACTTTAACAAACATCGGAAACAATTTGTTCGAGCAGGGGAAAAAAAAGATAGGAAAAAGAAATGGAAAGACGAACGAAAAAAAGAAAACTTCAGGAGTATGCAAATGGTTTTATATTCCTTGGAGTGTTCAAGTCGATGGTAACATTTCTTCACTCTTTCATCTCGTATTTCTACAATTGATGAAAACCATTACTGCGGATCTTTGTGCATTTCAAATGGACTCGTTAAAAAACGAGAACTCAACGTAGCAGAGACTTTTAGAATATATCATCAAGATTTTTCCGTTACATACATTTAACTGTTCGCTCTTATAAGTGAAAATGTGAAGTTTATAGCTTTTGCATCTGATCAGTAAATGTTTTCTTGTGCGGAAGTTTTAAACAATTCACATCGACGTATACTACTATTCTCAACTTGAAATTACAACTGCCAGATAGAGGAAAATATTAGAAAAGAAAAAAAAAATATTTCCGATTTTTCAGAGTCCTTCACATGATTAATTCCCATTGCGGCTTTATATCAAGTAGTCGTTGGGTACAATAGTACTTTTGGTGGAATAAAAGAGCGAGTCAGTAACTTCGGACGATGAGACCACGGACACTATTAAATTACATTCTCCAGAGGAAACACGTCGGCTGGTCATTTATTCAGAGATGACGACAGAATAGAGAGTTCAACTTTATTTCTTGGTGAATCTTACACACAATTTTGTGCACGAAGATATTAAATTGCATCTATGTATTATCTTAGAAATATTGTGACTAGAACGAAAATATTGTAGATTATTTTTTTATCACAAATTTGCAATCTACAGTAAGTCGAATTCCCCATAGAAATTTTGTCGAATAAAAGTGAATTAGATGAGAGAAAATATAAGTAATAGATGGAATAATGTTCCTCATCATTTAGAGGTTGATTTATTTTCAGACTAATAAAATGATCACTTGATTAAGAATTTTCATAAATTTTATTCAATTTAAACCGCACAATTCATCAACATAAATGCAGAGAAAATAACCATATAGTGATAATTCGATAATTATATTTAAAGCTCTGTGAAGTCTTTACCAGAGATGATAATTTTTTGATATCCCCATGAAGAATGGAAGACAAAAAAATCATGGGATTAAATGTGATAAGATTTTATTTGTCTGACAGGCGGATTGAAACATTCTGTCCCAAGGGGTATTAGTCCATGAATGTCAGGACATTTCATTTCAGATGTGCATTCTAGAGATATTTTTTCCTCTCTTTTGCTTTTTACGTCAGGCAGATGGTATATCTATGTATGTGTACAATATCACTTATACTACAAGAGATGGAAAAGAAAAAGCGATGAAGATATCAGGCAACGGACGGTGGACGTCAATGGTTGGATGGTAAAAGCAAAGATGGCATAGTGGCGAAGAACAGAGTAGATATATACATTGTTGGATCAGCAAAGCGAATTCTCAAAATATGCTAACAGTCACATTAACCTGGTGCTTGAATAGCATTACCAAGTATGATTCTTGGTGCATGTATTTTACACTTGTGCACAAGTTTGTTATAAGATGAGGTTTTATTCTTTCTTCGTGTTTACATTACAATGACAAATAGCGAACAATCTTCACTTGATGATATTTGAACCGTTCGTTTTTTATCACTGTCGTAAATTATTGGCTACGAAGAATCTGACATTCAGTCACTCCAATATTTATTGAAGGTATTTGAAGATTATCTCTTCGATGATAGAAATATTTTTCTTTTCTATTGGTCAAATTCATCAAGTTCAATGTGAAAAATTGTTCGACAGGTTTGAGATTTTGCCAACAGGAATAAATCGATAAAATGTTTGAAGGGGAACATTAAGATGGCAAACAAAAAATACGACGTCCAAAAATATCTTCTGACTTGATTGGACAATCTTTCTTCCTTTTCCTACTGTATGCACCTCCAGGAATATGAGATTTCGAAGTTACTCAACTGTAATCCAATCTTGTATCTGGAAATTCATTCCGTTATAACTTCCACAGTTCGCCTCCCTACGTCGCAATTTGAAAAATTCGAAACCCACTAGAATTTAATCTTCATATTGGCAAAAACTTCGTAGTGAAACTTTGATCGCCTCCATCGTCAAACTATCGACATTCTTCTTGAACAATAAAAATCCTGATTCATAATTATATGATCCTGCGCTTCTGAAATCTCCTTCATGATTTCATGAATTATTTGTAGTGATTGTCAATTGTAAAATTTTATTTCCACACTTTGTCACAATAATTTCAAGCAAACAGACACGAAATTCAATTGATACATTTTCACATTTCATTATTCCATGTGATCTTTAGAACTTTAAAAATATGTAAGGAAATTCAATTGAGCTTTTTTTCAGCATACGTTTATGAACATTGAAGATGAAAGCTAAAAATAATATTCAATTGAGTACCGCGAATCCACTATAATCAATGGATATTCCTATCTTTAACTCTCTTCACTGAATCTCTGAGTTGCGTCACTATGAAAAGACGATATTCCACAGTTTCTCTCAATTTCCGTTCACACAAATCCTTATCTATACATAAATATATTCCGTCTCTTTCTTGCAGTGTGCAGCGTTAACCACGCGAATTTCAAACGACCTTCACACCACAATGGATTTCCTCAAACCTCCACTATCCGACTTTGGTTACATTGATAGAGATACCGAGGTATGAAACCAACTAAAACTTTCCATCCGCGCATAATTTGTAACAAATTCGGTGAAGAAAATTGCCAACTCTACGTTTATGACTCAGCTAATCGATTTCCGGCTAATGGGAAATCTTTAAGAAGAAATTAACGAACTTTGAATTCGAATCATCATTTTCGAATTTATGTCCATTGTGTTAGCACAAGATAAAGTTTTTCTTTTTTTGAATTTTAACGATCTTTAATAATGATGAAGAATTTAACTGTTATCATTGAACAAATTGAAATTGGACTGAAACTCATTATTTAATATTTATTATTCAATAAATTGGCAAGATAGTTTCATAGATGCAGTAAAATCTTCATCAGTATCGACTTAATTTGTTTTCCAGGTCGTCAGATAGAGTCAATGACCGGCAGACGAGTAAGACGGAAGCGTGAGAAAAATACCGCAGAATTGTTAATTAAACGACCACGTCGACGTTCCAACAAGATCGTAGAAATGATCCATGCGTTCTTAATGAAGATATTAATTGACCGGGTCTTTCCCGTAGGCGCGACTTAATATACATGGACAATTTTATTTGAAATATTTGTTAGAGTCACGTTGAAAAATAGAACGCTGAATACACATCACTTTTTCATAGACGTGAAGCAAATTACTCGGTTTTCATATGATATGACATACGATATGGTGTCGTGAATATGAAATCAGTGGCGATAGTAAAATATAAAATTGAATTATCGGAATAAGCATACAGGATACAGCTGCGTCAATTTTTGTGCTCGTTCATTTTCGTCATATTTTTTTATTGGTTTGCTGTTGTGATTTGTTCATATAAATTCGTCTGTTGACAGCAGTAAAAATGACATATGAAAGTTTTAAATTAATTCACTATAGAAAAACAAGAGAAATTTGAATCTCTATTTAATGTGCGCCATTTGCTATTCATCACGAACCATAAACCCATCTAAAAAATTTGTTAAAATTGATTCATTAAAACGCATTAGTTTATTTCATGATTTAACTCCCGGCCATTTGGTTTTAACACAATTCAATTTTTTATGCTTCTCCGATTTTCCATCGATATTATATTAATAGAATAGATTTGAACTATTTAAAAATGTAACGATTGTGGTGAAATTCCCGTTTTAATATCCATTCCAAATCTATCAATTTTGTTTTATTGTAAAAAGAAAATACTGTTCTGATGAGATTAACTGAATAACGTTGGTTTGAATGTCAAGTTGTATATCCTAACTTCTGTATCACTCAATTGTTCAGAACTTTGTCTTGTTTCGTGAAGTCCTATTCATGTCACGATGTATCGTCTGGCGATTGTCAAAAGCCAACGTAACACAGACCAATTCCTCATGAATTAAATAAACGCCTCAGAGTATATTCGATTACATTATCCGGAGTTTATAATTGTTATTGCATAGGTAGCAACTTTAGATGTCATCAGAAGCTCTCATCATAAGTTGGCTTAGAGTATGAATCTAATCATAACGACATAATAGAAATGGATACAATAATTATTTCTGAACTATTGGGGATTTATTAAATAATTTATAAATACGTTATCTATAAAATTCATTTGTTAACATTGATAAAACCAGTTGACGTTTAATTTCCAAAATAACAAGAGGAATAGGTTGTAGAACGAAGTATATAGGTTGTGTGAAGTGAAGTGAAATGAACGCGTAACTCAAATTGACACGCAAAATGAATTTCCTCGAGCTGATTATAATTGATCCTATTGTACTGTTAAAGGCTTTGTATCGCACAATACTGTCATTATTCGGCGTTAATCGTATCGTAGAAGCACATAACGGTCCAACGGATGAACGTGTGTGATAATAGTGTACGCCATTAACACATTATACAATTTATTTGGTCCAAATATAATTTAAATTGATTGTTTTATCCTGAGATAAATGAAACCGTCATGCACGTTATGCGTGATATTGACCAGAGAATAGTGTGAATAAATAAAATCAGAGTATTGAAATTCAATTCCAATTGTAGTGACAATGACTAATTTTTAACGATTTATCAAGTGTGAAAAATCATCATAAACTTTCTGATATAACTATGACTAGTATTGCATTGTGAGCTATTTATTTAATAGAAATCATAAGTAGAAGAATAAAAATTCACCACTTTCTTGGATATTTGTTTAAATCAATTTTCGTTCGTGTAATTGCTGGAACTTTTCGTTCATTTCGTGCTTACCAATTTGCACCTGATGCCGCTCCCCTACACGACTGAATATTCAATTTATATTAAATTGGTCACATACTCATTTATTTAATTTACAATTCCAATATTTTTGCAATTATCTTTCATTTAATATGCAAGGAAGTCTTTATACGTAACTGGATCAACGAGGGTCCCTGATAAATTGTTTAATTTTGTCTGGACATATTCCAACTATATCTTACATTGTCTCGGATGGTGTTTAATCAAGTCCAAGATAATTAGTACGATCGTGGTGTTTAAAATGATGGATGAAGAGTATGTGTAGATACGAACTGAATAATATTCGCACATATGTAAATACGACACACACAAATGAATATGATATGAAGGGATTGGTGTTATACATTTAGTGATAGAGTAGCTGCAGGAAAAAGAGGGGAAACGGTATAGCAATGAAGAGAAGTACGGCGACAATGTGAATATGGTGTACTAGTCTAAAGGAAATTAAAGCGATTTCAGTATGCGCATTTAAACTGTGTATTTTGTAAACCGACTGTAATTAATTCAAAGGGTCAAATGTACATTGTACAAGCTATGTTTTAATTATCAACGTTAATTTTCACAACAACTTGCAGTTAATGAGTTTAAATTTTGTTTCATCTAACATCTTATTCAATAGTTATTGTTTTATTTATTGTAGAGATGGGAAGGGAGTGCTGAACTAAGTCTATATGTAATGGTGAGAATTAGGGAAATGGATACAGCATCAGTTAATTGAATGTCTCCTTAATTAATTTGTGACGGTATTAATACAAACAAGAATTTATTGTGTTTAGAGGACTAAGCAAATGCTAGTTAAGATTATCCACCGTATTGTCTGGAAGTTAATACGAATCGGAAAATATATTTTAATTTGTACAGTTATATCTTGAATCAATCATAAACGCAATTTTATTTATGGAGAGGCAGTAGAAATTATTCTCTTCTCTTCGTTTTGGTAATTATTTTTCCATAGAAGAATTTATATTAAAAATGGGATATTATTGAATTGTAATTCATATCGTAGCATGATGGATGGGGATATAAATTGTTTTTTCAATCTTTCTTTTTCGTTACTTTCTTATGTAAAAAAATTGATGAAAAAGTATATATACAGGGTGAGAGAAAGATTGTTGAGTATAGCGACAGACAAATAGGATCGCAAAGTGGCAATTGACTCCGGGCGATTCAATATAACAGACTTGGTATGTTTATATATATATATATATACATATCAGCTACCTCAACAGTAGAAGATAAAAGTAGATGGAAAGGCAGTTTCAGGCCAAAACATTTTGACATTTTTGTTTCACCGGATGGTCGAATTTTTTTTTATCTTCGATTCATTTCTAGACAGATGCGTATTTGTAGAGAAAATTCTGCTGTTTGTGAAAGAAATGAATATCTTTTCAGTTATTTGTTTTTGATATTGAGCGTTTGCTTATTACACCCTACGAAATCCCATCAATTTACTGCTCACGAGTTCCGACAGAATTACCACATTTTATCACATTTTCTTTTTCAGATAATCTTTATTTATCTGGGAATTATGTTGGTGATTATATATAATTTTTTGGAGAAGATGAATTATTCTTGTAACATTCGTTCTGGAAAAAAATATAAATACAAAAAAATGAAGAAATTTAGTAAAAGATACTTCAACATTCATACACTTCCTTATCTTAACGCACACGTATATTATACATTCTGAACTCTAGAATAGAATGGTAAGAGAAAACAGAACAGAATGATATCAATAATTTCGTGCGAACTATCGAAGAGAATAAACAGTATAAAATTCTATTCATCAAACTTCCTCCAATATCGAAATTAATTTCCAATGAATATAAAGTACACTCTGTGCGCATACACTGTCTGAACTATGTTATCCATTCCTGTATGGCGTATGCAGATGATTCGGTGCAACATACAATAAAAAAAAAATTTATTTTCTCTCCTCATTGAAATGGCAAAAAAAATTTCCACGCAAATGTCAGGAATAAAAAAAGTCACATTCATGTAACAGAAGTAAGAAAAAAGCAAAATAACTGGAATAAAAATTGAAGTAGTAGTAAAAAGCTGGTGGTAGTATCATGCTTGATCTCTAAACATAAACGAGGTAGTAGTAATATTCACCGCCGAGAGTGCATCGACGCGAAAGGAAATGTCTAGCCACTTTTCAGCTTGCAGCATAAAACTACTATAGAGCTTTATCCGCTCTCGTCAACCATATCGTTTCGTCTTCGTACATTGCATCTTTCTTGTAATTCTACCCTTCTATTCCTTTTCATTCTCTTTCATGAAATGAAATGAGAAATGTTTTATTTTTTTAAATTCTTTTCGCCTGCATTACCTCTACAATTCTATTGCTTCTCTTTTTTATCTATCGTCTGCGATTGATCTTTTCAACCTTGGCGAATATTATATTGACGATGTGATTATAAAGAAAATTCTCTTTCGGAATATATGTGTGCACCGTTTCGCTAGGCTGAGTTCTGAGATCGTAATTTTCAGGATAAAATAAGAGCGAAATTGGATATGATCAGAAAAAGTGTAGGTGAACACTGGAGAGTTTTACTCATCTCTTCATTGTACTGGGCATATTAAATCATGATTCGGTAATATATAATGGATTTTAATTGCACTGTATTATATATGATGATAATAAATATGCACACAGGTAAATCTGTTTGTATAATTTTGGAGCGTTATTGTATGAATACATTTTTCTCTGTAGATAATATTAAACTTTCTGCTCAAGAGAATGAATTAACTTTTTCAAACTTGGAAATTCAGTCTTTCTAGTTCGCTTCAATTTGTAGTTGTGCGCCATTGAAGTGAATTCATGTGAAGTCATAGAATGAAATTCAAAATATTGTAGCAGTTATTACCCAAGGGAAGATACGAATCGTGGAAGCATATGAACGAGTATCAAACTTCGTATACGAATTCTCGTGATATTACTATATTTTTTTCGAATTGGCAAAAAAGGAGAGAATAAAATTACTCGGAAGGTTTAATTTTTTTCTGACTTCTTTAGTTATGACCTTTTCGTATTTAAAATTTCTCACAATTCTGTCCAATTTGATTTATTCCTTCAAAATCAACGAGTTGTTCCACAAATTCGTAATATTTCTCTTTTTTAAAAACACCTTCACAGTAACTTGATGTCAAATCTAATTTTTTTCACACAGAATTATTCTGAATCTGTTCAAACATATCAAATGCATAATAAAAATCCCCACAGGATTGGAATTATCTTATTTCAGATCGAAATAATATTACCAAAATTCCCTTTCCTTCAAAATTTACACCCCCAGTTCCTTCATTGAATAAACTAATAGTCACATACATTTCAATATTGCCAAATTTCATTCTTACATCCCTTCATACTAATACGACAAAAAAAAATCCTGAAGTAATATCGAAGTAATTTTCAATTACGAAACATCTCGATGAATATCTAAATAACACTCAATCGTATCCACCCATCAATTTCAGTCTACTGAAATCATTACTTTACATAACATTCAAGAAGTTTCCCAAAAATAAAAAAAAATCAACTACACTTCATGATATCTCAACACAAAATAAACAATTACGAGACTGGAAAGAAAGTTTCTCTCCATTAATGAAGTACTTCATCGAGGAAACTATATATATATATTATATTTATCTACCTATATATGTATGTGCACATGATTACCTCAGCCACAAATGTGGACAAGATTTTAGAGCATACAAAACTTTGGAAACCTCAACGACCATTAGCTTCCCAAAACTTTATTAATGTTCATACTAGGTGAGAAAATATCGAGAACTACACACACATAACTGTATCAAATATATATATATATATATATATTCATATATATGGTCACAAAATAATCAGACGAAATTAGGGAGCCTTCGCGACAAGCCATCATGGGATTTTGTTGAACCCTCAGCTCACAACGTTATGAACTAACTTCATAATACAAAAGTGCATATACGAGAAGCGGTAGAATATTATAACCATAAAGAGGCTCCTATGGGTTTACGCTACATTCCGTGTGGTGATACGCACATATATATATGTGTACTGTATGCGGAAAGGACAAGGGAGAAATAATTAATTGGAAGATTCAGTCATTGACTACGCGGTGGACAATACCGCACGCGCTGCTCTCGGTCATCCGCAAATTAATTATCTTGCTAATCGAGTGCCACTCACCACGAATGAAACTAAATAGCTCGCGGTGAATTTGGAATTCTCATGTTTATTTACATTTCGATTCACGATAAAGTACGTCTTTAGAATAATTAATTTGGTAATATAAGGGTTGAAAGGAAATGAAACTTTTGTTTACTCACTTCTGATAATGCGCCGAGGGAATTAATAATATTTTCATTTTGAATTCTTGCTAGTGTGTGCTTGCAGAATTCATCACTTTTGATACCCAACAAAATTTTATGATTATATTTGTTGTATATATTTCAGTAGATTTATTCGTGTGCGAAAATGTTGGGATTTATTTTTTTCTAGATATTCTCATTATGAATTTGTGTGTGAGAGTTTTTTGTTGGCAACTGTGATGATTACAACTAATTGTACTTCTCTTTCTGCTATTTTTAGATGTTACGTTATAATTACATGGGTAGAGGATGTAAAGAAATCATTTCTGTAGTTGTATTTAAATTAAAATAACATCAAAATTCGAAATATTTGTTAATAATTGAGTTTTTAAAATCTTTGATTATTTAAGCATTTAGTTTGTTAACTAATAAAGCTGTGTAAATTGTATAAAGATTTTTCTATTTACACAGATATTATTTGATGTGAATATATAAAAACATTATAAATTTCCTTCTTTGCTCTGCGTAATTCTTAAGTGAATGAAGGATGATACTTCAAAATGATGTTGGTTTTTCGAACCACTTTATTATACAAGCATAGACATTTATAATTCCTGAAGAGGAAGGACTGAGAGAGGAGGGTTTGAGAGGAGGTCGATAGTATACGTCAAGGGAAATTAAATTATGTTTAAGATTCTCGTCAATCTGTAATAATGTTGGGAAATTAATAACTCCTAATAGAATCAAAGTAAATATATTCATATCATATATATTTCGATATTGTTTCTCTTCATTAATTGTTATATATTCCACTCTCTTCCCTTTTTGTTTACATAGAAGTGTGTCTGTAAAGTTGTGTCGATAATTCTTGGAACATTCGAAAGAAATTATTTGCTTCATCATTATTCTCAGTATGGAACCTTAAGATGGAACACCACAGTGATGACCCGAAAAAATTTGACTTCTTACCATTTTTATCATGGTAATGATCTGGGATGGGTGAATGGATGCGGACGCAAAAGTTTCGTCATTCCATAGAGAAAGCTTCTCCAATAGTTTAATTTCAAATTATTGAAATTATGGAAATTATAGGGCATCAAATGTGGGTCTGCTCAAAAACTTCCGTCTGTATCTGGCGTCAATCGTTATTTGTAGATAATTGGATTGGGAAAAAATTTTCATCTCTGTAAACTTATATTATTCTTATAGGGCTTGGTGAACTCGTGAGATTTTCACTCCCTACAGAATGATGAGATTAAAAGAAATATGATTTGATATGGCGAACTTTCACGTTTTATAAAACATCGTTTGGAAAAAGAAACTAAACTTAACCATTGCCTAAATAAATCAATTATGAAAAAAAAAAAATGTTCGACAAATAAATGTGACTCTTTTGAATTTTGAAGTAGTATTCGCTTTCTAATTAATTCTGGCAATTTTATAATTAAACTTTTGTAATTATCTTTTATTTCTCTACTCATCTCCTATATTTCCTTTATTCTTTCATAATTCGTTCACATTCGTGTAAAGTAATCACGTAGAGGACCGCCTGGTTGAATGAACAGGTTTATTAATAGACTTGCGGCGGTCCAAGGAGACCAACAGCCATACAGAATATACGGAACATATATCTACACATATATTTATGTGTGTGAATGTAAAATGCAGATAGATAGTGAGGGCGGAATGGAGAAAAGGAATGATGAAACTAAAAAACGACAAAATAAAATAACAGGAGAAAAAAATACGAGAGAGGTAGATAAGGTGCGGTAGAGCGTTTCGGGAGAGCCGGACTCCCCGGTGTTCGTGATTAGCATAACCGGCCCTACGGGTCCTTTTTGGACTGTCTCCTGTCCTGGTAATTCCAGGTAGGACAATGTTCTGCAGTTTCTGTCCGCTCTCGCTAACGAGTCCCGAGCATTGAGCGAGAGGAACCATCAGTGGAAATACTGTTTTCACAATTTTTTTAACTTTTATTTCTATTTCACTATTCAGTTTCTTGTGAACATGTAGAAAGAATATTTATTTTTCGCCATGTAATCATGGCAATTAAAAATCCAATTATCGAGAGTGCTTCTATGAGAAAATTACTGGATTTGCAAACGCAGATTTTTATACATGAAAAAATAAAAAGGAGGAACAAAAAATTGATTACGAAATAAAATGAATAATGATAAAAAAAATTTGCACAGATTCATGGTGCGTATCCATGGAGAAAATGAAATAGGAAGAGCATTCTGTAGGTCAATGGTGAGAGTAGGGTCTTCTGAAAAATGATTCTCGTTACAATAATTTACATAAAAGAATTCGACTCCAATGGGAATCGGCGCGTTGACCCTCACAGGAAAAAAAAGAAACATGATAAAAAAAATGGGGTTCGACGAAATATAGTTGGATCGATTTATTGCTTCATGCCTTCGGCAAACTTTTATAATCGAAAAATATATGATCTTCCATAGTGTAAATAATAAAATGTTATTTTTAGCAAATATGGAAATAGTTCTATCAAATTTCTTCTGGAAAAAAAGAACAGAAGTTATGTCGTATTTGTATTCTGTGTTCAATTCGTTCAACATAAATTTAGAGGATCTATTCCCGTGAATTCTAAATAATGTTTTATTCTAAGGATTGCTATGACTGGAAATACCTTTGTGCATTCATAAGCACTGCCGTGAAAATACTTGCGACAAAACTTCACTAATATAAAACAACTAAAATATCTCAAGCCAACATCTGTTCTATCTCCTCTGTGTCAGAGCATGAAGTATGAAAATATTATTGACATTATAAAACCTGGAACATTTGGAATTTTTTAAATTCTTTGCCCATCCTCTCTGGAATTCTTCCTGCACATGCCATCCACATTTTAGTAGACTGGAAGTTAGAGAATGAATGAATTTATGTAAAGGTGTAACAACATGAGGGTAAAGATATCTTTATCACAGAAATTATTTCTATACTTGAAACCACGGAAAATTTTTCCATTATTCTCAATCTTTGTGAAATAATCGCCAATTATTTATCATCAAATAATTATTCCTTCTTTAAATTTAGAATTCATTATTCTTGGATGCAAAATTATATTGAAGATTGAGATACATAAACTTGTCACGCAATCAACAAGATCGGAGAGTTGGTATCCAATGTCATTGTAAGGATTCAGTGAATGTTTGCTGCCCATAAGAACATTAAAAATCAAGGACACAAATGACAAAGTTTCATGTACAACTTGTAATTCATCTGGTAATTAGCGAGAGTCGAATTAATTTTTTATCATTAATGATATTATATATTGTACACTTCAACATGAGGAATAGAAAAAATTCTCTATATCATGTCATATATAAAAAATAGATGAGAACAAAGAGATAGATGCAGAGGAAAAATAAAAGAGTAAGCGATGAAATTGGTAGAGAGAGCGTGGACATGAGAGGAAAAAAAACAATTTCAGAAGAATAAAAAAAAAGAGAATAAAAACACAAAATTTGCATTCGGGGGAACTTGGTGGACTTGGCTTTGTCATTATAGTTCGTGGCCCTGAGGCAACGCTCTCGGTTGCTCGTTTCGATGAGACGGTTGGCACATGAGAAAAAAATGGAAAAAAAAAGTAATAAAAATTATGACTATGCGTATGACTGAGAAAATGAGTGTGTGAGGTGGAAAATGAGAAGGAGCATAATACACATCATGAGTCGAGCCCCATCAGTTTAATTCATGCATGAAATAGTACACCCGATGTTTCCATTTTTGCATCATGTCGGAAAGACAATATGCGACAAATATGAAGTGAAGAGTCTGATTAGCCTCGGACAATCAATGAAACCACTAACCAAATATCTAGTTAAAAAAAAATAACTAACCTCGTTCATCCCACTCGCAATTCCTAAAATAATTTTTTTTCCCTCCAGTTCTTAGAAAAAATTGTGTCTGCCATATGAATTTGATAAAAATCCAATTACTCATTCGAAATAATAATAAAAATTAAAAAATATCATGTCTGTTATAGATCAGTAATTAATTTTCATCTGCCCATTTCCCATTTTACGATACAAATGTTCCAGGGAAATAAAAAAAATAAATAAAAATGGGTTACTCATTACAAAAGTGACCCCGTTCATATATATATTTACGCATGGCACAAAAAATCGTTTCGGCATGTATATGTATCCACTTTATAGGTAACAACTATATGGCAAACTGCTCGCTTTGAGTTTCCATCAAATATATACATTTATATGTATATGTGTGTTTGTAATATGTATGCATATACATACTGAGCTTTGCGTGCAAAGACCCCATCTTTCTCGTTTCGTCGCGTCTTTCTTCTCGAACCCC
This sequence comes from Meteorus cinctellus, assembly GCA_030523045.1. NCBI lineage: Eukaryota > Metazoa > Arthropoda > Insecta > Hymenoptera > Braconidae > Meteorus > Meteorus cinctellus. The sequence goes on from JAPYZF010000324.1 coordinate 131,909, forward strand.
AGACGAAAGAATCGTTTCGATGTACTTTTTTACATACATGAAGGTATACATGTAAATATATATACATATATATATATACACATATATATATATATATATATCCTGCAATGCCGGCGTTCTTTCTTTTGCCCTGCTACTTCTTTCTCATTTTATTCTTTCGTTTCTCAACCGGACGGATTCAGATTGCGCCGCATTTTCAGTACGCGCTAGCTATTGTTTGCGCGTGTGCTTTTGATCTGCGGCCTTCCCTTCATTTTTTTTCTTTCCATTTTTTTTATCCTTGCCATCCATCCACCATTCACCACCCCGCTCGCCACCCCATTTTCTATCCACTGCTTTATACTTTTTTAAAGTTTACGCCAAAAGCAAGTATGAACATGACTTTTATATTTCGAACGCTCATGCATACACCTAAAATATTTTCCTCACGTTTTTTGTTCTCCAACTTTTTTTCTACTTTTGTTGTTATTCAACATGGATAAATCGTCAGCGTGTTTATGTGTGCATGAATAGTGTTTGAGAAATGCAGTGTTGACGTTCGGACTGGAGTGAGAAAATATCGACAATTAAAATATGCTACATTGAAAATGGTTTGTCAGAACTCCACAAAGATAATTCCACTTGAATTATCATTGAATGAATCCAGTTAAATCGTATTATAAAAGATGATATAAGTATCTACATTGGAATGAAATATTGATCATCTTGGAGGAGTAAACCACACTCCTGATATCTCTATTACCACATCTACAAACTGTTTCGAAGTTAAAATTGATCATATTACGATATGGAACAATTCCCAGTCGATTAAAATAGCCCAGCAAGGATGAACTGTTACACATTAGAATCCTCTAAACGTATTATATTAAAGCGCATCAATGCGTAACGAGAAACCTCACGTGGATGGCACACTTGCATCATACAAATTACTCGTAACAGCTTTGATATAAATTTAATTACTGGGTCTCCTTGATACAAATTCGCTTTGAAACATAATTAAACTTGGTATAGGTGAAGCGGAATTGTTCTCAACACTTGAAGGTATAAATAAATTACTTTTATGATTTCACTGATAATTCAAATTCTGCATAGTTCATTCAACGTGAAATTGCATGATAAAAATTCAGGTAATTATCATGTTGAGCAGTGGTTCCTGAATGATGAATTATTGTTTGATTAATAATAATGAAATATGTTATCACTGATATTGAGCTTGGGAAAACTTTCAATGCCACTAGAAATTAACTATATTTGTACCTATATCCCACGAGTATTCCCACAACATCAAAGTGATTGACATTGAGTAAGTTCACAATCTATGTACGCACATGGCCGTACGTCAAAGCGCGGCTTGTTTAATATTTCAGTGTTAATTATACCAGTCAGCTAGGCAAGCGAATAAATAATGCTGATGTACATCCATATATACTATAGAGGCTTTGGTAAAATATCATATGGATATATATGTAATTATGGAGTATATATAATCGATTGAACCCATAATTATATAGGTGCAATGATAAAATTAAGTGTAAAGATTTTGTATCGACAATGTTTCAGCTTTTTCATTTGAACAAGAGTTTTGATACTCCATGTATTTATAGTTGATAAAAGAAAAATGAAAAAAAATGCTCGTGTAGAAAATAATCAAAATGTGTACGAGCATTTTTTTTTTCAATAACAATTTAATGATAAAATACCAATGATGTTAAAACTCACCACCACAAGCGTCTTTGAAGTCATCGCAACAATCGCCAAGTTTCAAACACGCATGATCGCAATAACACGGTTTCTCAGTATGCCGGCGTACAATTGCATTCAACGATTCTTTTTGCACAACACACGTGGAATCTTTTCCAGAACAACAAAGATTCGATTCGCGACAGCTTCCAGCGAATGTACAAATCACCAACCAGCAATGTATGAAAAAAAATATTAACGAAACTTTTCCGGATAAATACATTTTTTTTTCACCATTAATCAAACGTGTTGCCGAAGGAAAAAAAAATGAATAATAACAAAACTTCCGAAATATTAAATATAATGAAAAATTATGTATCTTTATATTTATTATTTTTATCAGTTTTAATGAAGAATTAATGAAACATCATTTCTTTTTTCTGGTGGTGCAGCTTGAATGAACGAGGACCTCCGAAGTTTCGCTATCGGCTGACTGTTGATGACTGCGGGTGATTGCATATGTGTATGTATATATATATAAGTGTATATCCTATATACATGTATGTATTGTTTGTATATGTGAACATGTAAAATGTGTCTGGTCTGTTTCCTCGGCTCGGTCTATACCGAAGACCCTCGCGGCTCGAAGGCCTACGCGATTCAACTGTGGCTTCCCGGTGAATGGTTAAGTATTAAGAATGCTTTCCCATGGGGACGTCCCACCACTTTCTCTTCTTACACATATACACCCCTGATACTCTATCTGACAAACACCATGAGCCACTTTGTGCTACCTCATAGCACAGAGTCACTTCACGACATAGAAAAATGTCTATCACTAATATTATTATCTCTTTTTCATTTTTTATTCTTACATAAAATATAAGACATTAGAATGAAGAAGTATTAATTATCGAAATGATCTACATGTATTTATTTGATAATAATTTACATATCTTTTGTGACATGAGTTTGGAATTATTTTATTGTCAATTGTCAACACATGGCTTTGTATATATTACCAATGCATTGAATGTAATCAGTGATTCAAACAGGTAATATGATTTATCACTGGATTAAACATTATTTTATTCACGTACCACGTCATATGCGTGACTTCATGTGATGTAAATTAAATCCGGCGTATCAATGTGCTCTAATTAGAGTGATAATAACAATGTCTTTTATCGTGTTGGTTTTTACCGCGTGTCTACCCTATTTCGTTTTCTTTGTCGTCATGCGGTGAGTATACTGCAGGTTCTCGTGGAAAACTCGCTTATTTTGTGAGCATGCGCTTCTTATCAGAGTCCTTTGTATGATTCAACAAAACTTTTTAATTCATGGCACACGAGAAAGACAAAGATATGAATGATCAGACAAATTTGAATATGGTTAATTAATTCGAATTGAGAGAAATTTCGGAGGACCATTTTCAATCAGGTGTGAATATTCGGGATGTGTAGATAAAATTAATTATTTTCCCCGAGAGAAACATAACAAAATTCCCTCAAAACATAATCTACAAAAAATTCGTGCTGACAAAAGATTATAAACGAAAAGTGTAATTTTCAACTGAAAATTCCGCAAATTAGTCAGCACGAGGTTTTCATTTTTATTTCCGCACGAATAAAACATTCGTTGAAGTTTCTAATTTGCCAGCTGACAAAAATTAAATATACATACGTTATAAATGTGAAAAAGGGTTTGAGAATAATTGACCACACTTTGTGAACGATGAACTTTATTGTACTTTGCACGCTCGTGTTAATTAATGCAAATAATTTCGCGTTCATGTAGAGAAATGACGTTAATGTGGTGGCTCTATCAAAAGCCAGACAATGAAAGGAATAAAGAATAAAAGAGAAATGAAAAACGACTATAAAAAGAAGGAAAAAAAAAGGTAATTCAAACTATTGCGTTAATTCATCCATATGAGAAATTTCAACAACAATTAATTCGAATATCAAGAGTTTGTACATTTACAGATAATTCGGAAATGAAATTTCCGCTTTCAAACAATACTCTCACCTATCAACACTTTTAATTGCATTCAAATTGTGCTATTAAGTGTGCAAGTAAAATTTGTCATGAAAATAAATTATACGAATTTATCTCACAATCATTTTACTATGCACTCATATATTTATATATAAGGCGAAATTCATAGAAATTGGCGCAATCTTTCATTCTTAATATGTGCTGTCAGCAATGACGTCTATATATATCTATATATACATATAGTGAATGTAAGTTGCGCTCGCGAGACGTGGGAAAGTGATTAAACGCAAAAGCGAAGGTGGCACATACAAGTAGTTTGCACCCTGAAACTTAATTCTCCCAGACGGCCGCTGACAGATCTAATAGAGTGTATATTATGTATGTATATCTATATAGATAGTTACTGAATCAAATTACTGGTTCACAGTAAGACTAAATTGCTATTAAAACATTCAAATGAATGGTCTCGTAACTGAACTTGCGTATGACCTATATTAAACACTGATCAGTGTGTTCAGTAAAAGTCTTATAGAGACAATTATTTAATTGCAATGACAATGGAGATATTTATTGTTTGAAAAAATTGTTTGACATCTTGGAGAGTCTCTTTATTTTATTGAGTTTTTAAATCTCAATAATTTGTTGAAGGATTGTCGGGGCTCGTTCAGCATTCAATAGGTGAATGGGTGAATATTGTTGGCATATAACACTGAAGAATATTTTAAATTCACCAAATTTTTATTTGAACAACGAGATGATTCGTTTTGTTATATCCACTCATGACCTATCGCTCCTTCGTGCTCGAACGACCCCAAGAAATAAATTGATTTGGTGAATACGACTGTTAATTGAAGAGAAAAAACAAAAATTTGCACAGTGAGTGCAGGAAACTTTTGCATGTTATTTTTGATGATTTGCAACGTATTCAATTCCCACACTAAATTATAAAATGGTATTTTTTGAAGTTCGGAATGATTCAAGAGCTTTCGAAATGTCATGTGAAGAGGTATCAGAATATGAATCATAATAATTCCAAAGATATTGACAGCATTAAAATTTCAGCACTTTTTCCTACAAAGAGAGAATAAAAACATTTCTATCCTACATCAGAACAATAATAATCAACTTCAAAAACTCACAGTTGAATTTGGCGCTTCAATACAGTTCTGAACTCAGTCCAATATGGAAACAGAACCCAGTGCAAGAGTGTAAGGTTATGCCGGCTTTTATACCTGAGTGTACACTTTTTTTATTACATCTACACCACATCACAGTATAAATCGAACTAAAGAAGAAGTCACGACTATTATCTTTATAAATTATGTTCAATATTCGCAATATATAATTGCTCACTAACTTTCGTGTATCATTCATCCTAAAAGCAGTTCGATTTAGTTATGACACGAACGCTGCGGCGGCAATCCCCGTAATAAATTCTTCGTACCAGATGTATATTCATTATATAACGAGCTTCTATGTAAGAGTATTCTTTGTCTGAACTGAGCATAGATATCGACGGTAGTGTCACCTACTGACTGGGGTGATAATTTCCAATTGTGGACTCAGGTGGCCCAATGGACGTCTGTACTCTTGGATATATCTATACATTCTATGTTTCCATGCTTATGCAGCATGTTGCAATGAAACAGTGTACAAATATGTAGCATACACTCCATCATTATTATTAATTAATAATAAAAAACTAATAATGGGCTCGAAGGAAAATGTGACGCCGGCTGGAAAAACCACAACGACAAATAATTCAAAACCGTATGGTAAAATAGTGTTAACATTACAAAATTGCCTTTATCCAGATGAAAAACTCAATTCAACACCATCACAATTGGATGGTTTGGATGCCGAAACTGAAACTGATTTACGAATTTTGGGATGTGAGCTCATACAAACTGCTGGAATATTATTGAAATTACCACAGGTAAATATTTAATTGTCCAATTATTATCGATTAAATTGTATATTTATTTCAATATTGTTTCTAGATGTATCACGAAAAATGCACAACAACATAACCTACAAATATTAGCTCCGAATACATCACGTAAATTAAATCGATGGATAATTGAGAATTCACATTTTAATAATGTAGTTGTTTTCTTTCATAGATATATATGTTAAAGGGGAATCTTCAGGATGCAATTTTGGAGTTTGTTAATACTTTTTTGCAATATTGGAGTTTGTTTCCAACTTGGTTGATTCATATAGGAATATATGAATCTTTTGGGTGAAAAGTCATTTGAATTGAATATAAGCTATTGTTGGATACAGAATTGCTTTTGGTTGTTTGAGTTATTCAAGAGATGTACTGGATTTTAAACTTTATTACATACCTTGATGTGTAGACTTGGAGAGGCTTTAATGTTGATAATGTGATAGAATGGTGGAATGACAGAATGGGTTAGTTGATAAGGTCATGGAAGATTGCTTTTAAGAAACCTAAAGCAGGACTCCGATTCATCTATTTCCATTCCATTCGCCTTCAATTTGAGATACTCCACTGTGTATTATCAATACCTATTTGTGGATACATGTCCTGAACATATAGCATTTGTGGATTTGGTGCGCTGAAAGCCTCACTCTTCAAGTGCTTGTGAATACATCATGTCGAAAATTTGAAGATGTGACTTGTTACGCCGTAGATTTTTCTTCTACTTTGTGAATTACAATCTTTTATCAATCAATTTTTCTATTATATTTATCAAAAGTCTAACGACATTATCAAATATGAAATGTTTGAACTAGTCCTCATTAATTCTGCTGTCCCCATCTGTCTTGGAAATATCACTTGGGTGCTCCAGTTGCATTTATCAAGTTTTCACTTTGCTTCATTTCGATTGAGTTCATCAAAATTTCTCACATATATGTCACTCATTGTTTTGATTATTCATTTGTTCATTCATTCCAGGTCGCAATGGCGACGGGTCAGGTGATATTCCAAAGATTTTACTACAGTACTTCATTAGTAAGACACAACATGGAGACAACAGCGATGGGTTGCGTGTGCCTGGCGAGTAAAATTGAGGAAGCCCCGAGACGAATTCGTGATGTGATTAACGTTTTTAACTATGTAAAACAAGTAAATGGTCAAAAGTAAGTGGATCATAATAGAAGAATCAAATATACACTATCAGCCATGAGATTGTGACAATAAACCCTTTATCAATCGGCTTTTTTTTCAGGCCAATACAGCCCGTAATACTTGATCATAATTATGTGACATTGAAAAATCAAGTCATTAAATCCGAGAGACGAGTACTGAAGGAATTGGGCTTTTGCGTCCATGTTAAACATCCTCACAAAATAATTGTAATGTATTTACAAGTACTGGGATATGAAAAGAATCGTGCGCTTATGCAACAATGTTGGAATTATATGAATGATTCATTGCGTTCAGATGTATTTTTACGGCATCAACCTGAGACAGTGGCGTGCGCTTGTGTGTATTTAGGTGCGCGACAATTGCAATTGCCGTTGCCATCATCACCTCCGTGGTTTTCCATATTTAATGTTAACGAATCAGCAATAAGAGATGTTTGTCGTCGTATATTACGTTTGTATTCTCGGCCACGTGTACGGTCAGAGCAGTTAGAGAAAAAGGTTGAAGAGCTAAGACGTAAATATGAAGAGGCAAGATCCAAAGCACGTGGTACTGATGTCGATGGGCATACTCCAAGCCCACCATTACCTACACATCACAATGCTTGGGGTGGATTTATTAGCCGTAGTGGAACGCATGCTGTTCCAGAGCGATCTAAATCGCCTAGGTATTTACAAGAGTCCGTTTCATTTGTTTCATTTCTTTTATTGACCCTCAGAGTGAACAGTCGTTCGTAGTTTGGAAAAATGAGGTGTTTGAAATCCTGAATAACTTCATGGAACTGAAAATGTCTAAGCTAAAATGACGTATGCACTCTGGGAAGGTTCACATTAAATCTTGATATATTATAAAAACAATGGCCTATGTTTAATAATGAAATATTTCATGTTTAATTGCAGACGGTTGAAATCATCAACCAATACATCGTCATCAGCACAACGTGTTGAAGGAACAAAACATACAAAACGAAAAAAGCACACGAGCCGAAGTAGATCGCGAAGTCACAGCCGTGAACGGACACGTAAAGCAAAAAAAACACAACGTAGACGATCTGGTAGTCACAAATCGCGAAGTAGATATCGATCACGTAGTTAGTTAACAATAAATAATCATATTCGTGTTGGAATAATGATGATAGAATAAATTACGAAATATTAATTGGAAGAAACTGCAAAGAAGAACGAAAATGAAAACTTATTGATCCGAGTGAAATTAATTTCATTAAGACATTTTGAATTTTATAATCCTAACGGATTGTCCACGGAAAATCTCAATTTTTTTTTTAAACCGAAAAATAATTGGAGATATTACCATTTACGCTACCTGTCATTCAAGATATTGTATGGTAAACCTCTTGCACATACATAATTTTTGTATACAGATATATTGTACTAAATAAAACGAGATAATTTTCTGACAACATTTTGCTAATTTCCTTATTCCTGACCAATTTTTCTTCTCTGCTTCTGCTTCTTGTAAAACGAGCACACACTCAGACACGCACGCATAACTATCAAAATATGCTATTTCGCGGATATTGGGTGCACAGCGTTCGCAGTATGAAAATTTCAATTACAAAATAGTCTCTCAATACAATTATATACACATATACACAAAACTATCAAATCAATCAGGATAGAATATTTTTTTACTGCTATTTATTTAACTGTTGCCATTATTATACGATGCTCTCCCGGCCAACTCCAATAAATAACGATCAGGATGATCCAGCCAGTCAGCAGTACTTAGTTTAACTACGCGTTGCTTCTCCGCTTCTTTGACTTGCCACTTTTTTATTTCTATTTGCTTTTCTCTGGAAACACAATGTAAAGTGAAATTATTACGAAATGTAGGAGTTAATGAGAAACTGGGTTGTGATCATCTGATTTAAAGACAATTAATCACAATTACTTCAATTATTTGAAAGTATTGAATTGAATTACCTGGACTTGCGATCACCACAGCCCCATGCCTCAATGCTCATTATTCGATGTGGTGCACCATTAAAACTCACAGAGTGAAATGATTGATCAATATCAATGAATGGTTTCCGCGGATCTTTACCCGCTCGTAATCCTTGTGGATAGCCCCTAATACTAGTATTTAAGTACAACATCTTTGAGCCTTTATCAATTATTTTATATGACGGCAACAGTTCAATGATGACTGAATCATCATCACCCCAGTATAGATGTGATTCTCTCCATTCTATTGCCGAGCATACGCAGTATGTGACATATTCTTTGTTACCACTGTCACCTTTTATAAATAATATTGTTGGACCTTTATATCCAAGAATATGATGAAGAAAACGATTGGCACCAGTTCCATGCTCATCGCTACTATATAACAATGTCCAATGTTTAGGACAAGGGTTTCGTGACAATTTTGCTGAAAATGCTTCCGATGACTTGTCCCCTTGAATATCTTCTACCTAATGAAATGAGTATGTAATTTTATACAAGTACGTGATGTAGTTGAATTGAATCATAATGCCATCTTGGTTGGTATGCGAATTCCGGATATACAATTACTTAAATCAATTTCACCAACTGTACCTCAATATAGCATTCTGGTAAGCTTGTGGATAGCAGCCAGACATGACTTAACGGTAGCATATTGTCTGGTTGCTCAAATGTAACAACTTTGTCCAAAATAGGTGTTATTGGCTGAATGTGTGGTTGCATTTCTTCAGTTGATAATAATATTTGGCCATTGCGATACGCAGTGGTTAATACATGCACGACATATCTATGTACACCATATAAAACTCTCGGACAATGTTGCCACAGCCAATTACTGACAAAACTCACTGAGAGATATTCCTTTCCATGAAACTGAAAAGAAATAATCATTCGAATTTATCAAAGCCAAAAGAAAAATGGAAAGTAGCCATGGTGAATAGTAACATACGCATGATGACACAACAGCGTGAATGGTTCTATGTACATATGCACAAGAACTTGCTTCACTGTCTGTTGCTAATTGATACGATATCATCAATAGATCTTTCATTGTATCGGGTGTGGCGTCGGAATCACTCTTAGGATCGCAATACATCTTCACATAAATGTCTACAATTGTTCGATCACTCATAACAGATAATATTTTTTCGACTTGCTGCTTGAATGCTGAAGTGCTGATGTGTTTCGTTGTTGCCTTACACAGAGCATGAATCGATTGGAATAATTTCGCTCCCAAATCCGGATAATGGGGGAACAGGTAATTAATGAATACATTTTCTGTAATTCCATGTACATCCTCATGGTGATGACTTCGTTCAGCCAATATCTGTAATAAATATGAAAATATATAGATGGGCCAATAAAAATGGATGACTATGATCCATATTCGAATACAATGCTATAACAGATGGAAACATATTGTATAAATATGTGGAACATCTTCATTATGTTAGACCACCATATGAGCGTTATCAGTGTTCATTGATGAATACAATCTAGGCCGTTCTTCAGATCAATCATTCCAGATTGAAGCCATTATATCACTAGTTGATTTTTACAATTACTATACGACTATCAGGTCAAATCACTCCGAAAATTCTCATCATCTCCAATGCTATACAGGAAATTTACAGTCGAATCAATGCAGAAGATAAAAAAGAAAAACATCCTAATGCATTATAGAGTACCAACGGCAATTGATAATTTCGCCTTCTGATCGAATGGATGGACATCCAAAAAATGATTATCACCATGCAAATGACCTTCAATTAGACGTCATCCAGCTCAACCATTATAAAATCCTGATATTATTGAAACTATCACCAACTTCAAATGACTTTGGAAATTCAGCAGTAGACTTTACACCAAAACTATGAGCACCCAAACTCCAATGATCTATCATAACCCATTCTCAACGAAAATATTATCATTCCTGATGAATAACTAATATTATTATCGCCAACAATTTTACCAGAAAATCTTTCAATACGGCCCTGGAAAAATACAAACAAAATTGCAACCCAACCCAATAATAATATTCATCTCCTGAAAAAAACAATACAATATACAAACAGAAATAAAATAAAATCGCTCCAATAAGACAAATCATCAATGTTACGACCATAAATTATGCAATAGATGATACTAAAAGAATTTGACGATTACTAATGAATGTGTGTGAATAATAAGTAATTTAACGTATAAAACCTTGCTCAATTTGTCGACAGGTCGAAAGTGCGTAACAAAATGATGGTCACTATCAGTACCAGAAGGACTTCTCGATATTGAGTCAGGATGTTTACTATCCGTAGCTAACGTTGATGTTTGCTTTTTTCCTGAACCTTCACTGCTACGTGCCACATTATTTCCCATTGTAATTCTCTGTGAATTTATATTTTATGTTTCCAATTCATATATAAACTGTTGATATAAATATGTTTATATATGTATGAATGCGTAGCTCTTTACAGCTCATTCAATGAGGCACATATACAAGTAACCCAAAAACGATATTATTGAAAGGTATATATATGAGTTTGTGTTAAGCGGCATCTGGATAATACTACACAAACGGAAAATATATAATGGAATATACTGCGTGTATAGATACATGTGGCAACAACGACTCATTGGTGACGGTGGCTCTTTCTGTCTCGCTCTCTTCATTAGATATTCTCATTAGGCTTTTCCTTCTATTCATTTCGTTACTTCGTTAATTGGTTTCAGTATTTAATGATCTGGGGATCATGGGGAAATTAATGCATGCAATTTTAATGGATCCAGTAATGATATGTATACGAACTAAAGTTGAAAAAAGATGAAAAAATTTATTTTTATTACGTCCGTTATTTCTAGTAAATTGTTGTAAATCAAAAATATATATGTATCTGTGTGCATACGTCCGTTCTCTTATTTTTCATTGAATTCTTTATCTTATCATCTGATATGATCGATGCAGATGGCGCTTATGATAATACAATGTAGAAGGTGCATTTTCTACATCTGCACAAGTATGATCATTACTCCGAAATATATAAATGCAATTGTTGTCTGGCATTAATTGTGATGATATGTAAAAAAGTTTGATAATTGTCTAGTGTCCATTGATTTGTAAAAAATTGGCATGGGTACACAACAAATTTTTTATAGTTCAATATTTCGGAGTAATGTCTGAGAAAATTATGGGATTTTTTTTCGAATTCGATACATGCACTTATTTTTAGTAACACCGATTGCCAAACTTTTATACATATCAACACATATTTTGTCGGCATTATTAATTCATTTATCAATGAATGCTGGAAATAATTAGCGAGAATTGGCATCAAGCTGTATCTTTTGCCCACAAAATATGTTTGAACGATTATATATTATAAATAAAAAAAAAGAAAATTACAAAATAATATAAAATACTAATTTTGTTCAAGACAACTTAACGTTGATTAGTTTCAACGATTGCCAATCACTTTCTCAATATGACCCTTGAGTGTCTCCAATTGTCTCATTGTTTCTTCATCCAATTTAGGAATATGGGAGAGTCGGAGTCCATCACTGGGTAATAAAGATATGACATCGCCGTTGCGTAAGGGTACATTAATATTTGCCGTTCGATCTGTAACCAATAATGGACTTCCTTGCATACTTAATGCCACTTCACCTTCTCTTGGTCGACGTAATACATTCATTGGAGTGTTTGGTTTAAATTTTGGAGTTATAAGATTATACTCATTGGGAAGCCGGGACACAGCTGGCGTCACCAATTTATTGTTAGCTCTTGAGTTTGATCTTGGACGATTGTTCGACGATGATCGCGTACGTGGCCGTATATCTTCATTTCCACTATGTGAATTGCTTCTCTCTTTCACTGCTCGTTTCGCTGTTGACTTAGTTGTATCAATTCTCGATACATGTTGACGATTCTTCTGCTGCACCCCACTCTCAGTGACATATCCATCGTCCATCGATGTTGCAGTTTGCCGTTTGGCCAATTTCTTGCTTTTCGTTGCTGTTGGTGGTACGACAGCTACATGTATGTGCTCATCACTTGTTGAAGTCACATTTCTCTCATCATCTTTGTCACTTATCAATTGACAATTAAGTAATTCACCCAATGTTATATTTTTACGTAATTCATCAGGCATGAGAGATAAAGCCAAATCAATTTTGTTTATACATCCTTTGCTTAGCATGTCACATTCAGCTTCAATTTTCCGTACCTTCAATCTTGCCTGTTTGTCAAAGTCTTTTACTAGTAAATCACTTTCATCAGCATCCGAATTATTTGAGTTACGTTTGCGTAACTGTTTTGTTCGTGGCATTTTTGATTTGATCTTCCAAGTCGGTTCCTGTTTTAATAACATCAAAAATAAATTTAATGGCTTACAATTCCGATATATAAAAATATCTGCGTGAATAGTTATGATTACTAAATTATTTGATTGATCCGGTCTCAGGAGAGACTCCTTCTTCGTCCTTTGTTATTTGTAGGTTAGATTGTCTTGAATAACAGCTATGTAATGCAGTCGAGCGTTTTTTGTGCAATTCCTAGTATATGAGAATGAAAATTCGTATCTCTAATTATTTATCACAACGTAATTTTGTTTATATGAGTGATAATTACTGATAAGTGTCCCGACTTTTTACATCTTCTGCCTGTACCGTTTAACGTATTTGTTGTTCAAATTGGTTTTGAACCATCAATTGGCGGCGTTCCTGGTTGGTACATTAAAGCTGATTTACAATTGGGTGGATGTGGAATGCGGAACTTGGATGAAGAACGGGCCAATTCCGACACACTGCGCTGGTTTAGTCCGGATTATTCATTCGTCATTGGTCAGATTTGTTTTTCTGCATTCTCCTAGATTTTGTTCTTTATTCTGAATATAGAGAAATATTTTCATACATTATCATGTAGTTCTAATTTTACGAGCTCTATCATTAAAAAATTCTAATTTTTACTGGTGTGACATTACTTACAAACATATTCAATATTTTTTGTCAAATATTTCGAACGTTCTCGATTTCGAATTTCGCGCGTTAAGTTGTGGAGATGGGTTAATTAAAGGTACGGCCTCATGCTGTCATGCAGTCACTAGTCGCTCATTTTGTTTGTCGCGGGAAATGAAGAATTACACTGACAATTTATGATTGCAACAACTGAAGATTGAGGTGAATCATATTATCCTCCACATGAATATTTTGTGTGAAAAGTAAATGAGAATTCATGGAAATAATCAAATAATTGAAATGACAAAGTGAATATTTCGAATTTCTTTTGATCGGCGTCCTTTTCCCTTTTTGAATTGCAAAAAAAAAAGCGCTAAGCAACTCCAACGGTCGTGAACACAATGCCACTATTGATTGGTTAAAATTCAAATTGAGAATCCATTGTGGACGAATCACAGTGCTCAGTCCATTTCTCATATCCAATGACGATATTTTTCTATCGTCCGCCATTACAGAGGGCGTTGCGAGCACTAGGAGAACGACTACCCTGCTCGCCATTAGCACTAGACGCAACGGAAAAGGTGTTTGGCGCGGCACGTAACTTGTACTCACGTTCAGAACCTTCGGATGGTGAGAAAATTATTGTCTTTTCTTTTATGAGAATATTCTTCTTAGAACAATATTAGATAAACTAATATTATTGAACATCGCGGACAATTAATATTTTCATTTTCATGCCGAATTCATAGAATCCGTTGGACCCAATTCTCCATATTTCCACTCCTGTTTATTCTTCATGATTTTTTCGAATAATATAAAGCAAACTGAATAGAAATAGCAGATATACAATACAAAAATTAGATTATTTTAAGTTTTCAAACCAAATTTATGCAATGATTAATTAATATGAGAATTTATTTTTTTGTAATATCATTCAGAGGGAAATATATTGACGAATATCAACATCAAATGGCTCATCAGTTCTCTCCGGTGGGGAAAATAATAAAATGTTGATAAATTGCGAGGTGATAAAAGAATAAAAACGGAAATTGGAGGGAATATTTTATTTTTTTGATGCATTACAGATGGAATAATTGGTCGGAAGACATTTGTTCTTTTCTTTAGCAAAAACCGTTGAAGTAAATTTTTCTACGAAATTGTTGTTTGTGCCAAATTCTTGGAATATGGCGATGATGTATATAAATTCTCAGTCGCGCTCTTTTGTTTAACGACTACAGCGCACCCTACTGCGTTCTAAATCCACTACACTCAGTTTTGACGAGCAAATGAAAGAAAAGCAATATGGCGGGTAGATACAGCAATTTGGCGCGTAATTTGAAATAGAGTGTATGCGAATTAGCATTATTTTTCGTTATGCGTGGTGAGAATGAGAAAATGTGCGGGAGATTTTTTTATGTTCATTCTGGAATCGGATTTGTTAGTATTAGGTTGTATTAGGTTGAAAATTATCTTAATTTTTGGATATAGCCAGGAATTTCTCTTTCAATATAGCACAAAATCAGTGAATTTGTTGAGTTTTTATGTTGAAAAAAAATCAAATATCATCAATTCGCGTTAAATCAAAGTGAATTCAGCAGAAAAGTGCCTCTTATTGGATACAGCAAGAAATCACCACATTTTGGATACAGCAAGTCATTACCTATTGGATACAGCAAGAAATTAGTGCGCGAGTTTATTTTTATCAGTGTAAAAAATATAATTGTGTTCAGTTCGTGTCAAATCAAAGTGTGTTCGTGTTTATATTTGAAAGTGAAAAGAAATCGTGGTTAATTCGAGTTGAATCGAAGAGTTTAGTGTATATAGTGAAGT